>CATKHU010000228.1:20000-30957 GCA_949752735.1 Lumbricus terrestris
CGAAAGAAAAGCATGTACTCAGTCCTCTCCCGTGCACGCTGACTGATTCTCCCACCAACAATGTATACATGTAGTGTATACACAATCAGCGCATGCACCGGCGCCCATGATGTAGCAGAAGCCCACTGAACGATAAAGGGTTGCAAAAATATCCAAACGGTTATCTGGTCATGAATGGATGGAATAAATCTCGCGATCCACCACGAAACCAGATCAGCTATGATGCATGAGTACACCGACTGTATACTGTCGATGGAAAGATTGGATGGTGAGGGAGAGGACTGGTCACCCGCCACACTCATATATGCCGAGGCTGAGAAAACGAAGTCGCTAACACTTCATACCCATGGCTGGCTGACAATGGCGTAGACGAGGGGTTAAACCCCCCCATTGGCCTAGAATTTTTTTTAAAGGTTATTTACCGCTTGAATAATAAAAACAAAACAATTGCCTGTAGTAACAATTGTTTTTCTTAATTTGTTGCCTTTGCTACTTTATTCCCTTTTTACTTACTGTAATACTGTTGGGTTGGTGTCAGAAAGGGCATCCGGCCAGGCCATAAAACCTCAACCTCCTACCCCCATAATAAATTCCTGGCTACGCCACTACTGCCTGAAAAATGCAAGTTCAACCTTATAAGAGACTTCTTCCACCGATAAACTGATGCGCACCACATCAAAGAGGACCACGTAAACAGACATCTATCCATGCCTGGCACCAAGGGCGGATCCAGGAATTTTCGAAGGGGGGGGCCAAAAAATTTTTGGGCTGGGGTCGGAAATTTTTTCGTTGATCTTTCGCCGAAAAATCTGATGAACTTTTTTAGTGGTTTTTGGTCGAAACCAGAGTTTAATTTAGCCCCCACCTCTGGGGGAATTGAGGTTTTCGGAGGGGTAGATAATTGACCGTCTGAAGACAATCATGAGGCGCGCAGCGCCGATAGTGGTAGGGGAGGGGTGTGGGGAGGGGATATGCCCCTCCCCACCAGAAACTTTTTGAATTTTCACATTGCAATGGTAGCATTTTAAGCTGTTATCTTAACAAATTAGCTGTACTTTTCAGTGCTTGTAAGAGTGCCATAAGGTCTCAATAAATATAGACTTTACTTAAAAACTTCTTTCCCGAAAACTAGATGTTCTTTTTTAAGTAATCCGCCGGAAATCTTGAAAAAGGGTGTTCAATTTTCCTTCCCAAAACACTGATGAAATTTTTTGGTCATCCGTGCGAAATCTTAAAAAAGGTGTTTAATTTTTCGTCTAAAAAGAGTGATGACTTTTTATTCATCCATGCGAAATTTTCAAAAAAGGTGTTTAATTTCGCATCCCAAAAAACTGATGACTTGTTGTCGTAATCCCTGCGAAATCTTAAAAAAGGTGTTTAATTTTTCGTCTAAAAGGAGTGATGACTTTTTAGTCTCCCGTGCGAAATTTTCAAAAAAGGTGTTCAATTTAGAATTAAAAAACTGATGACTTTTTGTAGTCATCCGTGCGAAATCTTAAAAAAGGTGTTTAATTTTTCGTCTAAAAAGAGTGATGACTTTTTATTCTTCCGTGCGAAATTATCAAAAAAGGTGTTTAATTTCGCATCCCAAAAACTGATGACTTGTTGTAGTCATCCCTGCGAAATCTTAAAAAAGGTGTTGAATTTTTCGTCTGAAAGGAGTGATGACTTTTTAGTCTCCCGTGCGAAAGTTTCAAAAAAGGTGTTCAATTTAGCATCCCAAAAACTGATGACTTTTTAAGACTAGAATAAATAAAATACTTCCGGTACGTGACTTTTTGGCGCCGCCGTTTGCTTGAACAATTGAAGCTGAAAGGAGATTTTTTTGCCGGTGAAATAGAAGCTGGATTTTTTAAACAAATGCTTTATTTAATAACAAATTATAAGACATGTGAGGTAGCAGACTAATAAAGTACAAGCGATCAAAGCAGAGGATGTCACATCGAATGATTGAAAAAACAGGCCCACCAAAGAGAGAAAGTCCCGCTAAGACTGGGCCTATTTAGCTTAGTATAGAAATAAGAACTTTAAGATGACATAAGATTTTAGCACGATAGATCGAGGAAATACAGACTTTAGTGACAACAATGAATATGGTGTATTAAAGACAAAAGCGACAGTTCTTTTAAAAAGTCCATTGTTTTGAAATGTCCATAATTGCAATTATAATAAAAAGGTGTGCAACTGCAAATGTCTGCCAACACTAAAGAAGGTGTGCAATTGCCAATTTTTGCCAACACTAAAGAAGGTGTCCAATTGCCAATTTCTGCCAACACTAAAGAAGGTGTGCAAATGCCAATTTTTGCCAACACTTAAAAAGGTGTGTAATTGCCAATTTTTTAGAAACCTAAACAAATCCATTGGTTCGAATTGTTCATTATTGCAATTGTAATATAAAGGTGTCCCACTGCAAATGTGTGCCAACAGTAAAGAAGGTGTGCAATTGCCAATTTCTGCCAACACTAAAGAAGGTGTGCTATGGCCAATTTTTTAGAAACCTAAAGAAATCCATTGGTTCGAATTGTTCATTATTGCAATTATAATATAAAGGTGTCCCACTGCAAATGTGTGCCAACAGTAAAGAAGGTGTGCAATTGCCAATTTTTGCCAACACTAAAAATGGTGTGTAATTGCCAATTTTTTAGAAACCTAAACAAATCCATTGGTTCGAATTGTTCATTATTGCAATTGTAATATAAAGGTCTGCAAGTAAAATAATGATGCTTTAAAGCACACTGCTGTTGTACAAAAAAGTTGTGCAATTGCACACCTTCTTTAGTGTTGGCACACATTTGCAGTGGGACACCTTTTTATTATAATTGCAATAATGAACAATTCGAACCATTGGATTTGTTTAGGTTTCGCAAAAATTGGCAATTACACACCTTCTTTAGTGTTGGCAAAAATTGGCAATTGCACACCTTCTTTAGTGTTGGCACACATTTGCAGTGGGACACCTTTTTATTATAATTGCAATAATGAACAATTCGAACCAATGGTAAATTACTTCTAAAGGGAGGACAATGATATTTTGGCTAGTTTTAACTGTACGTAAGTGCTTCTACAAATGCACAAATTCGATTACAAATGCACATTTTGTGTATAGCTGCACGTTAAAAAAGCCCTGCCGGGTACCCGGCTAATGTTCTAATATAGCGGCAGTTTTCTGATTTTATTGAATGCCAGATACGATTGCAACAATTATTATTCAAAAGCTTAACTACATGTACATCATGTGACCACATTGACTATAGGCCTACTCACTGCCATACCATATAACAATTAAGGAAGTTTTATTACATTTCGACAAAAAATACTTAACATCAGATTTTTGAACACAGACAAACATACTTTTGCTTAAATCGGAGTTGGATTGTTCATCAATGCAACGCCAGTTTAAGGAAGAACATTTTCAGCAATCCAGCTCCAATGAAATTTAATTGTGGTATTACCTAATACGAATAAAAAACCAGCTTTGACCCTTTCAGATCAAGTGAGGAGTGTACGTCGAACATACATTCTGAGCTATTTCGGGCATAACTTTTGAACGGCGTGGAATATCATCACAAAATTTAACTCAAAATGTGCGTAAATGAACCGCCTAAAATTACCTACAATTTGATAATTTTTATACTTTAGAATGAGGGAGAAAAAAATTCCGGCGCCAAAACGTCCGGCGCCAAAACGGCGGTGCCAAAACGGCGGCGCCAAAAAGTCCGGCGCCAAAACGGCGGCGCCAAAACGTCCTGCTTCGCGAATAACATACATTCCATGCCATAAATCATAGTTGGATACTGTTGAAAGATTGTTTCATTTCGATGCTTTATATAAAGACAATGAAATTGCGTGAGAGACTTAGATTGGATTTTAATTACATTTACACAGTATTTTTATTATAGGTTTTAATTACATTTATACATTAATTCTCCTGTGCATGACTGACACCCTGAAATTTTTTTGCTCCACCATGGATGGGGGGGGCCACGTCCCATGGTGATTTGAAATGGGGGGGGCCATGGCCGGATTGGCCCCCCCCTGGATCCGCCCTTGCCTGGCACTTTCTTCGTGAACCAGCGTACACACGCATACACGTATACATCATTAATTAAATGGGTCTTGCACGCACAGACTCGTTCCCTCTGTATATAGATGCTCTGCTGTCGTCGCTATGCCTGCTGAGATCTTAATGGATTACAGGTATTAGCAGTTATGCCATGAATAATGCAACAGCGTCTTTTATCACTCGTCTTTGTATTATATAGCGCGTCTTTTCATTATCAATGTATATTATAGCTAAACGCACGCGTACCTGAATGCCGAGTTCATACAGGTGTAGCCATACACACACGCTGAGAATTTGTTGCCTATAGTGATTTTGGAAATATGAGGAAGATGAAGGGGAGGGAGGGAGGAAGCAAGGGGAAAGAAGGAGGAAGAGGATAAGGATGAAGAGGATAAGGAGGAAGAGGATAAGGAGAAAGAGGAAAAGGAAGAAGAGGATAAGGAGGAAGAGGATAAGGAGGAAGAGGATAAGGAGGAAGAGGATAAGAAGGAAGAGGATAAGGAGAAAGAGGAAAAGGAAGAAGAGGATAAGGAGGAAGAGGATAAAGAGAAAGAGGACAAGGAGGAAGAGGATAAGGAAGAAGAGGATAAGAAGGAGGAGGATAAGGAAGAAGAGGATATGGAGGAAGAGGATAAGGAGGAAGAGGAACAGGATGAAACGACGGGGAACGATGAGGAAGCGGAGAAATTGGGAGAAAGAGGAAGAAGATAAGGAGAATGAGGAGTTGGAAGAGGCCAGATGAGAAGGACAAAGCGAAGATGACGACGAGGAGGAGGAGGGGTCAACTGTGAAATGACTTGCAGGAGGAAGAAGAGGGAAGAGGAGGCAGATGAGGAGGCAGAAGAGGAGGAAGAGGAGGAGCGGGGATGAAGTGGCAAAGAAGGAAGACGATACAACACGAGAAAAAATAGGACGAAGACGTGAAGGAGACAAATGAATGAGGAAATTTAGGTTTGGTAGCAGTTGGTTGATGAGAAGAATATGGAGGATGGGAGGACAAACACGAGGAGGAGGATGGGAGGAGAAAGAGGAAGAAGAAGAGAAGGATGATGGGAGAGGAAGAGGTCAGAAGGAAGAGGGAGGAGGAGAAGTAAGAGGAGGAAACATGGGCGCCCGGACATATAGGGGTATTATTCCCTGGAAATTTGATTTTCATATTTTTAGCTGCTACTTTTTGGTTTCTAACAAATTCCTTTGCACTAAAGCGCCAATGTTGCCAACGATATATAATGTGAAAATCGGAAATTTACATTTAGAATCCTCTGTGAAAAGTTTCCATGTTCCCAATTATTCGCTTGTCATTTTAAAGCCCTTGTTAACAAATTTAGCCATGACCGATGTATTTGCACCCTCTTGCAAAAATTTCTTCAGGCGTCCAAGGGAGGAATGGAAGAAGAGGAGGAAGAGGAGAAAGAGGACGGGGAGGAGGAAGAGGAGGAGGAATTGAAGGTATAGGTGAGGAAGAGGTGGAATGTTAAGGCAGGAGAGCTGATGGAGATAACCAAAGGTAATAATAATATCCATAGTAATAATAATATCCATACACGTTAAGTTCAGTGGCGGAGATATCATGGACCGTGGTGGCGCCTCTATAGACATGTACATGTATCTCATGCCGCCCCATATACCACGGCATCCGCAGATAATAATGTACTGCAGCTCCTATAATTATTCACGGTCTCCATAATACATCCGTAAATCCGGGTGGTCATAAAATTACCGTTAAAAGCGTTGTCCACAACATCGACCATAATACATTCTGCAGTCGGCGACATGCGTGCGTGCACCACGCACACATATCTCGCGCATGAAACAAAAAGCTCGGACTGCGAATCAAATCAACTTATTGGATTGCAGGGCAAAAATATTAAATAGTCCTCCATCCTCATGCAATTAGGTGGGACTCCAAAATAGATCGGAACTCTGGCGGTGCCAGGCCCAGTTATGATTGGAGGAGGAGGACGATGTTATTGATCATTGTTATCACGCGCAGTGTCGTTAAAATAAAGCTACCATAAATTTTTACTGTGGGGAGCAAGTCCTTCACTCGCAATTGCTCATGCGCTTTGGAGTGAAACTCAGATGCAGTGTCCGCGCTGTAGTCGAGAGCGACTCTGAGTCGGAATCTTGAGGGGAGCTATAACAAGTGTTCACTGCTCATGCATACATACATGCATACATACTGTATGCATGTATGTATGTATGTATGTATGTATGTATGTATGTCTGTATGTATGTATGTATGTATGTATGTATGTATGACATTGTATGTATGTATGTATGTATGTATGTATGTATGTATGTATGTATGTATGTATGACATTGTATGTATGTATGTATGTATGTATGTATGTATGTATGTATGACATTGTATGTATGTATGTATGTATGACATTGTATGTATGTATGTATGTATGTATGTATGTATGTATGTATGTATGTATGTATGACACTGTATGTATGTATGTATGTATGTATGACATTGTATGTATGTATGTATGTATGACATTGTATGTATGTATGTATGTATGTATGTATGTATGTATGTATGACATTGTATGTATGTATGTATGTATGTATGTATGTATGTATGTATGTATGTATGTATGTATGTATGTATGTATGTATGTATGTATGTATGTATGTATGTATGTATGTATGAGGACCATTGTTGCATCCTTCAGTCTTCAGACCAATGAGACCATCGATCCTCAGTGTAGTCCGCCTTCTAAGAGGGTTAAGATCCGGAGAGTCAGGCAGCAGATAAATAGTCGGGCGCGTCTATTATAAGGTGGATGATGCTCAGAGTTGAAGTGGCGAGGAAGTGAAAGGGGAAGAACAAGAGGACTAAGAATAAGAAGAAGTCAGCGTCCCTCAAATGACCAATCGACACCGGACATCCGAGAGACCTATGTATAGGTCTAATAGGTCTATACGCTATAACAGGATTAAGATGGGTCGACGCATGCGCGGTGCATGCACGGCCTATGCGCTTTTGTGCTGCAGCGACGGTGTCATCACAATGCCCTTTCTTCGCAAACTATCGTCTGTCACGTGGAGTTCTATTGTTACGATTGTGTTATGTAGGGTCGTCTTTTGGTCATATAATTATACAATGGGCGGATTTTTAAACGAAGTCTCCTCATGACTTAGACTACATGAAGACATCGCCAATGTTCTAATAGTCTAAATATAATAGGCTACTTTTAACGGCAAGACTATATTTCTCAAGACGGACTCCATGCGACTATATATATATATATATTTACATCATGTATTTTATATATATATATATATATATATATATATATATATATATATACATGATACATTAGCCCTGGTAAACAAGTCTCCAATGTCCCTGATGTAATCTCCAAACTTCTATAGCGTTACTTGAAACTAAAGCTCGGGTATAGGCTACCCACCTTATTCACGAGAGCCTCGTCCAGCAGGCATGCAGAGCGGTTGTCATAATTATAGACTATAAGGGTATATAGGTATATAGTCCGAAAATAAAATCTTAAGGTTTGAGTGGAAAGTCCGAGAGGTGACTTTGTGTGCATGCTTTGCGATATATTTCGGAGATTCACATTACAATTATTCTTCCTGTTACATGCCTACACTTTGTTGCTGCAAACTTCACCGCATGAAAATATTCAGAGACGGTATACATTATTTTAATCTTGGCAGGAACAGTTTATGGCAGGCGCCACCGACGCTACACTCTTGTTTCTTACGAACGTCACCCCATGCACTTGAAAACGGAATGCCTCTCTTATCTTCCGCTTTCTCTGGCTGATGTCTCGTTTCGCGACCACAAATTTTCTCACGGTTTCAGCAGAAACAATTATCGTAATCGTAACCGTAAACTACAAATTTCCAAAGCGTTACTCCAATAAGATAAGCGCGGGGCTCCAGCTTCTTCATGAGCGCTAAAGCATAGACTGTGCAGGACTTGCGCATATAAATATATGTCCCAATCACCCAGATTTACATGCACTTGCAGTCACAGCCACAAAAATTATCGGAGCACTCTCCTTTTTGGACATAGAGATCTGTATTCCCACTCAGACACTCTTCAACAGCGTATATATACTTGAACAACGTCCATTATATAAGTTTAGGAAGAGCTCAGAAGCCCCCCGTTGACTTTAACCCCGCTTTAGCAAGTTTGATACCATAGAGTATAATCATTCTTCTTCTTCTTCTTCTTCTTCTTCTTCTTAATATTATTATCATTTTTTATTTTGCGCCCGAGGTATATAGGCCTAATTATGATCCCTCATGCTTTAAAAATAATAAATTGCACAAGTTTTTTTATAGGTTCTCGTCTCCAATGTGCTAATATTATTATTATTATTTATTATTATTATTATTATTATTATTATTATTAATTATTATTATTAGTATTATTATTTCGTGAAAGGCTGAAAGAGAAGTAGATCAGGAATCACTGCATGTCTCGTGTAGATTCTATAGACCAAATAATTGCTCTCTTGAGAGTATATAAGTTCGCCTTGGAACCGAAACCCAACGGCATATTATGCAGCAAAGGTTTATTAAAGGAACGGAAATGAAAAGGATAATCCATCCCCTCCCCAAATGATGCCTTTGGTCTGAATGACAGACAAATACAGCAGCAGCAGCAGCAGCTGAAGAGGCCAATCAGCAGCGAGAAGATTGGCATCGTTTGAAGAACGAGCCTAGAGCGCAAGACCAGAACACCTTGGTCTGCATGCAGAGGCAGGTGAACAGTAGGCTATAGGAAAAGCACAGGCATCGGAATTAATGCAATTAGTATACGTAGGTATATAATTATGATATGTTTCTCCAGAATGTCTCGAGAAAGAGAAGAGTAGAGTTGTATTGTATCATTGCCTGCATATACAATATACATGTATAGGTCGACAAATGACAAGCACGTATGATTGGCGTAATATTTAGGTCAACAACGAAGCTCCATTTTCTAGTGAAAGGCTGCAATTTGAGCCAAGGGGGGGCAGAGGGGAGACGGGCCCGCGAATCCTACAGGGAAATGTACCGGGAGCAAGAACACGAGGGAGGTCGAGGATGGGCTGGCTTGTCAACATCGGAACATGGATGGGAACAACTCTCGGGCAGACTCCGGTGGACACGAGGGACAGGAAGAGACGGAGGAAGCTCGTCCATGATGCGACCAACCATCGGATCGAGGATGGTTGACGACAAGACAAGACAAGACAAGTATACGCATACCACACTGTCTAATTTGAAAGGTTCTGAAGTAAAGTTATATAGCTAACATGATGATGATGCATAGCTAACATGATGATGATGATGATGATGATGATGATGATGATGATGATGATGATGATGATGATGATGATGATGATGATGATGATGATGATGATGATGATGATGATGATGATGACGACTGTGATGATGATGATTGTGATGATGATGATGATGATGATGATGATGATGATGATGATGATGATGATGATGATGATGATGATGATGATGATGATGATGATGACGATGATGATGATGATTGTGATGAACTTAAGGTCTCGACTGACGATCATCATAATTATTGCTAAGGAAATCAGCATTCCGAAAAGAGTCCCTTTGAAAGGACTAATCGAGATTTACATTAAGCCACTCTTGAGACAGGAAGTAAGTCATGGAGTGAATCTCTAAGCCTCTAAGGTGTATGTCGTCGATAAAGAACGACCTGCAATTCACCATACATGTACATGTCTGGCTGCAGTCCACATTCGTGTACTCGTAAACTCGAAATTTCCCAAAAAGCAAAGTGCGGGGCACCAGCTTATTCACGAGTGCTGTGTCTTATCAGAGACCAGAGAGATTAGACAGAACAGCTGTTGATGCGCATATTACAACACCTTTCCTATACTCTATCAGTTCGCAGACATCCACACTTCAACCGAGTGCTAAGGATTAGATCGGGCAGCCATCTGAAGCCATTAGGGCTTAAGATATATGCGCCGCATAATCCATGGTCGGACTTGTCCGCGTTTGGATGCCCCCCTTCTCTCAAAGGATCTTGAACGACGTTCATGATGACTACTATAGAATTATATGCCCACACTCCCCCACCGTTCAACTTCAGTTGAAAGCAACAACAGCTGTGCTCTTAACTCCCAGAGAAACAGCGTATGAATTAATAAATTACATTATGATTTATGAATGCAGTTACGATTACGTAACATGTCATCCGTTATACTATAGGAACGCTGGCATCTGGCTGTTCAATTAGACGGTATACTCACATCATGGGCGGAGACCTAGAGGGTCCCCCCAATGGAGGTGATGGGGGACGGCCCATGCATTTGTCCCCCAATCGTTGAGATAGAATATTTCGCCGGATGACTAAAAAAGGGTCGTCAGAAATTTTGGCCGGCAGAAGATGGAAATTTTTCGGCGACACTCAGAGCCGTTCGTCCGTCAAAAAATCTCGCGTCTCCCCCCCCCCACCAAGTCTCCGCCCAGGTCTCCGCCCATGAGTCACATGATGATTCTCTGTTGTAATTTCAATCAAAGTGACTATCAATCGTAGGCAGGAATGGGTAAGTTACACAGTAACATGTGATTGAATTACAAATTACCAATTACGTGAGAAAATGTAACTGAATTAAAATTACAAATAACTTTGTTGCAGAGTCGCAAATTACAAATTACGCAATTTCAATAGCATCAATTAGACTACAAATTACTTAGGGGCGTACAATCATTGGAATAAAAAACCTCAGGCAGGAATCGCACGAAGCAGGACGTTTTGGCGCCGACGCTTTGAGGCCGGAATTTTTTCACACTCACTCTAGAGTATAAAATTATGATACTGTAAGTGGCTGTAGGAGTTTCATTTACACACATTTTGAGATAAATTCTGCC
>CATKHU010000229.1:0-66515 GCA_949752735.1 Lumbricus terrestris
TAAATATTTTATTTTATTTATTTATTTATTTATTTATTTATTTATTTATTTATTAGTTATTCCTCTACCAAAACAACAAACAAACATGATACAATTATGGCATTGAATAATACATTAACATAATTTGGTGAAGAAGGGGAGACCCAGAAGGGATGGAAAATCCCGCTGATAGGGCCACCCATAATTCATGTAAAATATAACAGAAAAACATGACAGAACATTCAATTGTAGGAATAAAAAATGATGAGGGAGAGAGAAAAAAATTAGTAAGCAATCGAAATTTCTGTATATAACGAGAAAAAAAACTCTTAACTAATGACTTAACTAAAGACTTAACTAAGGGCTTGGCGAAACCACTGAGCAGAAACCATAACCATTACATATCATGAGGTGTTTTAAGTAGATAAAGGCGAAGTTTATGCTTAAATAATCTTGTGTTAGGTAGGGAATGAAGATGTGTAGGGAGAGAGTTCCAACATTGGGAGCCAGTATATTGAATAGAGAATCGACGAGTATTAGTACCTAGGTATGTGCGTAGGGGAGGTCATAAACAGTTAATTTTCTAGTTGAATAAGAGTGGCGATGAGATGTAAGGTTAAAGAAATCATTAAATACAAGTGGTAATAGGCCATGGTTATAGCGGTACATAAACATATTACGGTAGATCTATGTAATAATCGAAGTGACGTTATATTGTATAAGCTTACAATAGACCTGGTTTATACTCTCAAAATTTACTTCTATAATAGCAGATCTGTATCATAATCGAAGTTTATCACAATAGGCCTAGTTTATTCTCAATATGAACTTCTCTTAATAGCACGGTAGGACTGTAGGCTACATAAATATGCACGTACATAAATATGCTACGATGTGTGCAATATGTCTGTATTCCATGGTTGCTTGCAGATTAAGTATAGGCCTACATTATATGAGATTGCGTGTGTAGCATGTATGTAAGTATGCAATTATGCATGCTTAGTGCATACTATGTACAGGGTGGGCCATAAAAAGGTAACCCTTGCGGTTTTTAACCCATATCTTGGCCAAACATAAGAATTTTTAAATGAAACTTTGCATTCTTAAAGGCAATTCATATTTACGCACAATGGTCAAATTTCAACAATATATTTCAAACAGAACAAAAGTTATATCACTTTTAGCGAGGCCACCTTGGTCAGAAGTAAGAATAGCGAAATGAAATTTTACAGGATTAAAGACAATTCATATTTACAAATGATAGCCAGATTTCATCAAAATATTTGAAAACCAACAAAAGTTATACCACTTTTAGTGAGGCCACCCACCGTTTTTTTGACGATTCAAAAACGAAACGCAACGTATATGGAAGTCTATTGCCAAACAATCCGTCAAAATTTCTGATGACCTTTTTTAGTCATCGACCGAAAATCGTGGATATTTCAATGTAAATAAATTCCAATGGCTCTTTTTAGGGGGGCTGAGTCTCTTGTAGGGGGCTTAGCCCCAGCCCCCCTAGCGCCGCCACTGGGGCCATGGCCGGATTGGTCCCCTGGATCCGCCCCTGCAAGCAGCCTATAAATTTTATTTACGATCAACATTTCCTCCTTTATCCAGGCAGTCCCAAGCCTGGATAAAGGAGGAGGGCGACACTAATCATCTTTGATATGGCAGTGTCGTTAAACATGTAACAAGCGGGAACATTTCCGCAACTCTTGCGGGAAATGTAGGCAGGCGTGAAATTGGCAGGAGTTCAAAGAAACGACTCAACACGGGTCTTAACAATGGATAGCCTAATTTAGATTTATCAAACAATGAACTTGCTAAACAGCTTGTTGCCTCAGGTAAATCCCTCAGCGATCAAGCAGAATCGATTCAACCTTCACGATATATAAAGCAGGGGTTCTCAACCGGTGTGTCGCGACACACTGGTGTGTCGCGACTTGACCGGCGGTGTGTCGCGTAAAAGTGGTGTGTCGCTGGTGTGTCGCGAAGAATTGGTGTGTCGCGAATTAATAATAATGATAATAAATTATCTTCGTTTCTTTTCCAAACTGACACAACGCAGTAGACCTATGATTACATGAAATAATCCTAAATAACACAAGTCTACTAAATTATCACATCACACGTCCGTTGTTCGTGCATTATACACTGATTTCCTTTACCTACAGGTAATTTAGAAGTTTAGCGGATGAATGCAATGAGAATTTGTTGCGCTCTATTTATCTATCTATTTTACCGCAGTCTGTGGTAGTTATGACGTTTATGTTCAACGGATATGACATAGGTCCTATGTAAACACGTTTTGCGATCCCACCTGCTAGAAAACCTTTACCCGTCAGCCTAGGCCATGGTGTAAGAAGGGATGGTGTGCGCACTTCTTATACTGGCCATACATTGTTTTTGGCATTTCAGCAGGTGGCGCTGCTGTCCCCAGTTGATGGTTGGCAGCATATACAATATAGAGCAAGAAGTATAAGAAACGTTCCAAACATGGAACATATGGTTAAGGAGAGGGTAGGAACATAGCAGGGAGTATCACTTGGAGCATATAAGGGCGATGAGGATCAGGTAACATTGCAGGGAACATGGAACGTCACACGGAACACCAGGGAACATAGGCCTAAGCGAATATACAACAAAGAGCGTGGAACGTAAAGAACATGAAGCATCACAGAGAACATTGTTCAGAGAATATATAGGACGAGGAAGACGGAACATTCATGCATTACGGAACATGCCACAAGGACTGCAGAACGTAAGGAACATATGGAACATCAGGGGAAACATCGGAAACATTAAGGAACATGGAATACGGAAAGTGCAACAAGGAATTGGAACACAAGGAACATGGACCATCAGGTGACATAAGGAACATGGAACTTCAGGGAAAATCAGAATCACTGAAGAACAAGGAATGTGGAACACAAAGAACAGGGAACATCACGGAACATGAAACATCACATGGAACACCAGAGACATCAGAAAACAAAAGACGCGGAACAAACAACAAGGGTCGTGCAACATAAGTAATATACAGCAAGGACCATGGAACATAAGGAACCTGGAACATCACGGGAAAATGAGAAACATATAAGAACACGGAATGTGGAACACGCAACAGGTATGTGGAACGTAAAAAACATGGTACATAAGAGGGAAGATCAGAACCATTAAGATACATGGAACACGGAATGTGGAACAAGGAATGTGGAACACAAGGAACATGGAACATCAGGGAACGTAAGGAACATGAATCATCACTGGAAAACAGAGTACGGAATGTGGAACACGCAACAAGGTCCGTGGAACGCAGGGAACAAGGAACATAAGAGGGAACACAAGAAACATTAAGGAACAAGGAACCCGGAATGTTCAACAAGGAATGAGGAACACAAGGAACATCAGGGAACATAAGAAACAAGGAACATCGCGGGAGCTTCAGAGGCATTAAAAATACGAAACGCGGAACACGCAACAAAGACCGTGGAGCATAAGGAACATGGAATACCTGAGGGAACATCAGAAACATTAAGGAACAAGGAACGCGAAACATGATTAAGGAACATGAATCATCAGGATAAACATCAGAAATATTAAGGAACATATGTAACGCGGAATATGTAGCAAGGGCTATGGGACATAAGAAACAGGGAACACCAGGGAACACAAGGAACATGGAACATCACGTTGGACGCCTGCGACATTAGAAAACAAAGGGCGCGAAATAACAACAAGGTCCGTGGAACATAAGGGATATAAATAATTAAGGCCCATGGAACATAAGGAACCTGGTATATCACAGGGAACATCGGGGAACAAGGAACACAGGGAACACGGAACATCAATTAACAGGGAACAGAAGGCGCATCACAGAGAACAAGGGAACACGGAACATCGATAGGAACATCAGGGTCAGAGGACATAGAGAACATTGGAACACAGGGAACACATAGCATCACATGGAACAGAGAACACGGAACACAGGAGAAAAGGAGACAAAGAGCAAATGGAACAGAACATAGCAAAGATAATTTGTGTCGCCCTCCTCCTTCGCCCAGACATGAGACTGGCATTAAAGAACGGACGTGCAGTGAAGGAGTATAAGTATGTATGCCATACAATATCATGAAATTCCATTAGGTTTATGGGCGAGGTCCGTCAACTACGAACGCCATCGCCATCTAGCGACTTTAGCCATAAATTTCAGCCAAGTGCGCACACCATCCCTTCTTACACCATGGCCTAGGCTAAGTCAGCAATCGAAATGGAAAAACGTATGGGTAAGAAAACGAAAATTTAGCCATCCTCTTGAGATGCTGATATTAAGAAGACAAGGTGGATGTTGAACCCATTCCTCAGATAAGACATCAATGGAGCAGAATTGAACAACAATGAACAGGAAACACTTGTTGAGCTGCAATGTAATTCCATAATGAAGGACATGTATATTGTATAAGCTATTATTAAGAACTCAGTTCTGGTGAAAGACGTACAAGGAAGAACATTACAAATCACTTGCAAGCAAAGCTGTCAAGGAGCTGGTTTCCTTTCATAGCTCCTACTTATCTGAACAAGGCTTTTCTCAGATGATCAACATAAAGAACAAGACTCGGAACAAACTTGTCGGAGGTGCCCTCTCAGCCTGCTTACAAATTGCACTTACAAAAACTGTGGAACCGCGTTTTAGTATGATCAAAAGAAAAATTCAAGAGCAAAGATCCCATGAACTGTTAGGACTACAAGGTCTTAGTAATTAGGTGACTAAATTGACGTCAAGTTGTAGAAACGACTATAATAGATTGGGATCAGAAGAATAATTTAGAATTTTAGATTCATAAAAATTGGAAAGAAATTCAATATAATTATTTTCATTTATTAAAAATTTCAGCAGTTTAGCATTTTAGAAGGATAAATAAGTTCGAGAGCAAATTTGAAATAAATAGACATGTTTAACTTTGACACTTTTTATATTTTTACGACATTTACATATGACGATTGAATGGTGTGTCGCCAAATTTGATAGCAGGTTTAAGTGTGTCGCGGGACGAAAAAGGTTGAGAACCCCTGATATAAAGGACAGAATGATAAAGGCGTCACATAGTGTTTCTGCTTGAAACAGCTAATAAAATAATAATCGGCATATACCTACTTGATTACGAATCAAACAAATTATGAGGCTCTGGAATACGTAAATTGGGCTACACAAGGATCACTTCAGATGCTTGATAAAGAAATTATTCTTGTTTTGCAAATTAAGCCTGTACAGTGTCGATGTATAGCCCAAGAATGCAAAACTAGGCCTATTAGACCTCCTAGTGCTACAGAGTACAGACTGCATGGTTTGAAACAGGTTTAGGCCTACATTCGCAAATCGCAATCATGCTGGAGCGAAATGTAAGACGATAAGGGCGGTGCATATTATCATTTTTTTTCTTTCTCGCTTAAAACTGCCTTATTTAGCCGTTTGTTTGTATGTGCACTTGTTATAGCGCCCCTTCAAGCTCTCTATACTCAGAGGCGCTCCCGAATGCAGAGCGGACACTGCATCGGAGTTTCACGCCGAAGCGCTGAGCAATTGTGAGTGAAGGACTTGCCCAAGGTCCTAACGCGGCGAGGTGGATTCGAACCTCGAACCTTCCGGCTTCAAGGCAACGACGCCACCACTACACCACCGCGCCCCACGCCGTTGTTGGAATGGGAGCGCTTCTGGGTACCTTGAAGGTGCCCTGTATAAAAAGTAAAAAAACAAAGTCAATTATAATAATATCTTAGAGTTACAAACAAACGCTTAACTAAAGCAAATATGTAAGCATGTACACATTGGCTTATGTTATGGGCCTTGTGGCCTATGTCTGGGTCTACCTGGCAATGGAATCCTGGATCGTTATAAAACTTTCTGCAACAATTTAATTGATTTTAAACAGGTATTTGATAGCGTCTGACAACAGGAACTGAACAACGTACTAAAGAAATATGGAAAGACTATGGAACTTTAGAGGAGTTGTTGAAAGATCCATGCAGCAAATCAGTGAGTGAAGTCAGAGTCGATGCAGGCTAGCGGAGTGGTTCAAGATTGCATTAATCGTGAGGCAGAGATGTGGATTGCAACTAGATTTGTTTCAACCTGTTGACGTTGAAATCCTTGTAAAGACTTTATCTTGGCTATCTAGTATGGACGTTGTGGTTGAGCGAGTGAGCTGTTCGGAAGCCATGGTGAAGAGCGTAGGCCTACACAAAGTTCTTCTTTTGGATGTAATAGACTATAGAGAATAGCTTCAAATAGCCCTTTTCGTTGAGTTTGAAAAAAACCCCGGAAGTATGGAAATGGTTCTTTAATTTGATACGCTACATTTAGCATTCAAGGACGACAAGGATAATTTCGCCGAGATCGAGTTGAAATAGGCCTAATGATCTAATTGACCAGCACGGAATGATGAATGACAAGGGTAGGAGGAAGATGATTAGAATGCAATATTCATCAGTTTATGACTTTATGACGAAGTACGCAACAGATGACTGCTTTTTAAAGTTTCAAATAACGAAATTGTTTACACGTAGGCTATGGGGTAAAAACACACGTACAGTTACAGGGACAGACAGACAGACAGACAGACAGACAGACAGACAGACGGGAGACAAATTGACCGAAAAAGACACATACTCTCGTAAACCTAGACATATGTTCGGGCACAGACATATCGAAGTGGATGTAGACAGTTTAAAAAGCAGACAGACAGACAGACAAAAAGACAAACACATGCACTGCAAGCCACACGAAAGCAGATCGTATGATTGCGTAAGAGGGTGATTGACGGGAAATCAAAACCGAAATCGGAAAGAGGAGAGATGGGTGTGATACGATGCGGGCCAACAAGGACTGGTTCAAGTTGGGTAAATTTATTAGCTGATGAATTTACTTTCATGCACGGGTTATCATTGCACATGATAAGATTATTATTCGTTTTATGCAAGCGCAAGGCTGTATGTGGGCCTATATAGTGTTTCAGTTCATGCACCCATATAGTTTAATATAATTATAGCGGTATGCGTGACAAAATGTAGGGCTGTAGGCCTCTTCGTGCATGACTTTGTGTAGGCTACATGTAAGTTTAGATTGCGCCCGCACATGTGGGCTCCTTGGTACTTGTGATTATAGCCTAGAACACGTGCATCATAATGGAATTCACATCTAAATATTTTGGCCCAAACCAGGCCCTGACGATATCTCTGAGTGCTCATGTCCTCTGATTTACTAGAGTCTATACGGTGTACCCTCCTTTTTACCCGCTTATGCCCTACTTTTCGGGAGGTGAGTATACGATGCCGTTTTTCCCCGGAGGTAAGTATACACTGTATACCCTCGTATACCCTCGAGTACAGCCTTGATGCCAGTGTGTTATACAATGCGCACCGGGCAGTCGGCCTATAGCCTAGTCTATGCGAGAGCAGATGAACGCATGAACAACGGTGTTTCCACCGTCAACGGTTGACGGTATTAGAGATCGTCCGATGGCTCTCAGTCACCTCGGATGAAAATGGCAAGGACAAGCCAGAATCGATTTGTGCTCAGTGAAGATTAGGGCGGAGTCAAGAGTAAATCCTAAGTCCCTAACACTGGAAGACTAAGTCTTTTGAATGCCAGTGTCCTACCAGAGAAACCGGAAGACCGGTGTAAAGGTTTAAAATTACCCCCTCCTAAACATTACCCCCCTGCAAACTGTAATTTGCATCAATCATCGCATTTATTGCACTAAAAATATCAGAAAAATCATCCCGCTTCTTGTTTTTTAAAAAGATTTTCATCCGTCATCCCACTTCGTGGTTTGTTATCAATATTTTCATCTGTAACTAAAATACTAATCACCGCTGAAGTTACAATGGAGAAATGGCTTCGAGGCTATTATTTTTTTCGATCAAAAAATTGATAACATACCACGACGTGCGATGAGGGATGAAAATCTTCAGACCAAAACAAGAAGCGGGATGATTTTCCTGATTTTTTAGAGCAATAAATGCGATGATTGATGCAAATCTATTTTCCGGGGGTAATCTGAAACCGGTTTCAAGTTACCGGGGGGTAATGTTTATGAGGGGGTAATTTGAAACATTTACACCGGCACTGCCATGGCGTGTAGACACCAATACAGTTCAGTGTGTGTGTATGTGTGTGCGTGTGTGTGTGCTTGTGCGTGTGCGTGCGTGCGTGCGTGTGTGTGTGTGTGCTGGTGACATTGCGATACTAACAATTCAGGATATAAAATTGTAACAATATTTTATAGGCTGAAATGAGAATGTGAATACAACCCGGTCAATGGGATCTCTCTGGTGGGCTGAAAACCAGGGCCACCAAAGAAACATGTGTTGTAAACTGTCACAATCTGAGACTTCACAGGCGCCTTTAACGATAGGCCTATCATAACAGTGCAAAATTATCATTTATAAAGTGACATAGGCCTACATTGCCGGACATTGCGAAATGTATGCCTATGTTTTAAAATCAATCAATTTCATTAAATTTTACTCCCAGTATCTAGCGTAGGCCTACATGTCACGACTTTTACAAGTAACTTTTTAGACGGAAATCACGTTGCAAACGTATTGTCAATTACTAATTTTTTAAGATAAAGAAGTATCACAACGAATCACGCAATTGGATGAAAGAATAAGACTAGGCCTACTTGCAAACTAAGTTGAGGGAATGAGTGAGGCCTTCAGGTGTGAAGAGCATCTTTTGCCACTGAAGGGAAAATAGAGACTTCCTCAAAAACTATATCGCCTACAACCCAAACATGTTTACTAAATATTTTATCTTGTCTCGAAAGTGAAAGCCACCATCCAATAAAACGGGGCACGTGAGCACCCTCTGCCAGATGTGGAGGTCATTTCAAACTGATGCCTATAAGGACATGGGCCTAGAGATTCAGGCCTTGGTCAGAAGCTATAAGTGCAAGAGACTAGGCTGCGATTGGCCTATTGTTAGTGACAGTTCAAAGAGATTAGGACGAGAAAGTAGGTGCCGTTTTCTCGTATTCGGTTGGACACGATACTATCACAAGAAGAACATCTTTCAGCAACGCAAAAATGAGAAGATCTGCTAAGAATATTCTGCTTTTGTTCATTTTCTGCCTTTGGTGTCATGATCAGTCAACTGCTGGTATGTACATGCTGGAGTTGTATTAGGCCTACCAAAATATCGTTATTTCACGATTCACCTGCTTCTTTGATTTCTACGTGTATATATATATATATATATTTATATACTGTTCGTTCTCTCAGTAATTTGGACTATTTCCTTGGACAACTAGTTCAGTGGTTCACGACGACTGGCTCACGACAATTGGTTAAGGACAATTGGTTCACCGACAATTGGTTCACCGACAAATGGTTCACCGACAAATGGTTCACGGACAAAATTAATGATTCGCGACAAAATGCTCACTGCAAATTTTTTTAGCCCTTGGTTATTACCGCTAAAATAGAAATTGGATCGAAGAAAAACTCTTGATATAGAAGTTGGATTCATATGAACCGCTCCTCCTTAAATAGAAGTGGGATCGATTGATTGAACGACTGATTGTACCTGACGAGCGCCAATTAGGCCTACATGTAAGTCATTTGTGGCCTCAGTGTGTTTAATTTTTAATAATAGGCTCTCACTTGAGCCATGTCAATTAGGCCTACCTCAAATGCAACAGTATCCTAATCATGCATAAAATATAAACATTTGATTTTACATGTGCATATTTTTTCATTACGTACTCACTAACATGCTTACATTTGACTGATGTTGAGTGCTTCTAAGAGCCTTGAGATGAGCTATGCAAACTATTAAAAGAATACGTTTCGTAGATTTCTGTTGCATTAAACGATACTTTGTGTTTTCTGTTGCTTTTCGATAACCAATGTTCCGTAAAATGGTTCATTCACCTCTGCGGTGGAGGTAAGCATCCGTTGATATGGTTACCATATGCAGCTATAGGCTCCAACTTTTGCATTTGATTACATAAAAAAATTTATAATGTAGTGCAATTTGAATTCTAATTCCTTTTTAATGCTTAGATTCCATTCTTAGATTTAAATTTTAGCGTATTAATTGTATTTTACTTGCTGAATTTTAATTGCTCGAATTTAGTTCCTGGATTTTACTTTTCCGATTTTGATAATTAAAATCTCAGTGCAGCATCACATGTCAGTGAGCATTAGGTTATGCATCATAGAAAAAGCTCGATATGACAACCATCGCTGATGCCTTTCCTGATTTTTGTCTTCTCAACCAGAGTCCGTGACCTTGGTGTTACTCTGGACCAAGAGCTCACCTTTGCTCCACATATTCACTCACTCAGCCGTGCCTGTTATTATCAACTGCGTCAACTACGCACTGTTGCTCGCTCACTTACTCCTACTGCTGCTGCAACCCTTGTCCATTCTTTTGTTACCACCAGACTTGACTACTGCTGCTCTCTCTATGCTGGCCTACCAATTTCCCGTCTGAGTTGCCTTGATCTCGTCCTGCGCTCTGCAGCCCGCCTTATTGGCCGCATACCTAAATTCAGCCACATCTCCAGCTATATGCGCGACGTTCTCCACTGGCTTCCACTCAAGCAGCGAATTGAGTATAGGATATCTACTCTAGTCTGGCGCTGCATGCTAGGCCTTGCTCCTGCCTATCTTTGTGAGCTTTGTAGCCCTACTCTTAGTTCTCACCCCTTCCGCTCCCTTCGTTCGTCTGAACAAAGTCTACTCTCAGTACCTTTTGCTCGAACTTCCACTATGCAGAACCGTGCTTTCTCGGTGGTGGGTCCCTCGACTTGGAATGGTCTTCCTCTGACCCTCCGCTCTCTTTGTAAAAATCCTTCTCAGGCTTTCCTCTCTCATCTTAAGGCAGCTTTATTTGGCCGCGCTGAGGTTGGGAGCGCCTCTGAGTAGCCTCCTTGAAGAGGCGCTATATAAATGCATATAATGAATAGGCTACGTCGCATAAAAATAAATTAATCGAATTCCTTACAATGTATTAACTTATCATATCAAACCTAATCTAACCACAATTATTATAGTGGCAATAATAATAATAATTATTATTTTATTTGTATAATGATAATAATAATAATAATAATAATAGTAATAATAATTTCTGATCTCGGACACAATCTTTCTCGGATTTCCGCAGACCCGAGAGAAACTAGCCACTTATTCCAACGGCTTTCAATTATTATTCAGCGATTCATCGCCGTTGTATACCACAGCACATTTGCCTTGCCAAAATTGGATGAAGCGTAGTCGTTCCAGACCCCACCAACTAACTGTCTCCGGACAATTTTTTGCTTCCTGAGGAATTAGAACTACATCGGGTAAAAAAAGAAAAAAGAAAAAATAACAAAAATGACAAAAATAATAATAATGTTTTTAACCTTTTAATTCACACACTAGGCCGCTATTTTTTTAACATAAACTCCAAAACATTACCTCTATTGTCCGCTCAAAACTCGGTTACCGGTAGGCCTGCTGCAATTCTTTGATCCTCAACCTTGAATCCGAACAACTCAACCGTCTGAAACTTATCTAAAACTCAATAGCCAGAGCTGTCACCAGAAGGTCGAGCATCGTATTAATAAGCATCGCTACGAAATATGCCCAAATCACTCCATTGGCTAAAAATTCCTGGGCAAACTCATATCAGATTTATATCATTAACCTACAACTCCATTAGAAACCTCCAGCCCAAATATCTTCGCGGGTTTTCACCCTGTAACCAGGCAGCTCCACGCGTTCATCCTTCTGTCTCAGTCTTTCCCGACTCGCGGTCACTACTCATCTCAAGTTCTCCAAGCGAACCGTAGTCAACACTACACCAGGAACAATCTTCCTCCTGAACTCCGCCCTTCCACGGTTCCTGTATCACAACATCAAAAGAACTTGGTATCCAGAATCTCAAGTGTCAGTCATCTGACAGTGCCGATGATATGAACATGGTGGAAAGTGACAGCTATTAAGAAGGAAAATATGAAAAGTTAGGTCTAAGCCTTACAGATCACCTTTCCATTTTGTTTTACCATGATTATAACTTACTGGCCAATGTTTCAATATTCATAATGTATATCGAATGGTCTTCAGCAGGATTGTTACGCAACAAAAAATCAAAATTAGACGTTTCGCAGATTTCTGCTGCATTCAACGATACTTTGTGTCTGCTCTTGTTTTCAGAACGCGCTAAAATCAATAATTATTGTCTTCGAAGGTACGCTTTCATCTGTGCTGGAGGAGGTGAGCATTCATTGCTGTCACCTTAGACTCCTTGGACTCCTTATTTTGCATTTAAATAACATCATAATGCAATGTTCTTCCTTGGATTCCTTATTTTGCAATTAAATTCCATTATGATGCAATGCTCTTGAATTTAAATAGACGGAGCGCAATGCTTGAATTTCTGGGTTTTAATGCTTGGATTTAATTTTTAAACTTCGATTATTGGATTTTAAATGTAAATGTAGGATTTAATTGCTTATATTAGCTCTTCATTTTAATTCTTTGATGTTTCATTGCTGTTTTAAATTGTTTTATTTAAGTTCCAGATTTTAATTATAAGATTTTAACTCTTGGATCTTATTTGTTGGATGTTAGTTGGTCTATAAGATTTCTAAATTGAAATTTGATAGATTTCGAATGCTATAGATTATTTGGATTCTAGATTTCATTTATCCGATTTTAATGTCAGAATCTCAGTTCAGCAGATCAGATCAGGCCGTTCACGCTGTCATCGTGGATCATACGTCGCATACGATAAATTAATCCATCGACGTGCAAAACATTGGAAACGGGGGGAAAACGGAAAAAACGTCGTTTTTTTCGGAAAAAACGAAAACGAAAATGCGGACACGGAAAATAATTTGATTTTTTTGCATCTTAAACTGCATTTTAAACTAAAAGCCTTGTTTACCCTATGCATTTTTTCTTTATCTTAATCGGCAAATAACACAATTTATTAGTAGGCCAAGATTCATTATAAGTGACATTAATCTACAACTGTTTATTATTTTTCTTATAGCGTTTTCAATAATAAATTGAGAAAAACTAATGGTATTGAAATCTTTTCAAATTTAAACTGTGAACATAAGTCCGCAAAAATTTATGCTGATCGATATAACTCAATTAAAATCTTATCAGATGTGAAGGCTGTGAGTAGATAGATTAAGACTATTCTGGGACATTTGACCACAATCATGGTTAAACTTTTCCAAACCATCCATAACCATGGTTCAAAAATATAACCATCCATAACCATGGTTTAAAAATATATCGATCCATAACCATGGTTCAAAAATATACCTACCCATAACCATGGTTCAACTTTTTCCAACACACAAATTTATTTTTTTTTCCTACTTTATAAAATAACAAAAAAAAATTTTTTCTTGTGATCCGTCATACACCAACCCAAACCATGGTTAAACTTTTGCCAATCAACCCAAACCATGGTTCAACTTCTGCCAACCACTCAATCCACCCCAGCACGCGCCTATGACTCATCATGCGGGGAATTTCCAGTAGTTTCGAATTTAGGGTGATTGGGAATTTCCTATCATCACATGGCCACTAAGTCTTCATTATCTACCCACGAATTAAAAGACTCTGGGTATCCTAACCACTTCACGAGCGATTTCTTCCCACGTTTCCTGATAATCTTTTCTATTCTAAATATTTCTTGGGTTGTTTTCTGTAGCTCCTGTTCATAAAAACTCCCCTGTATTTCCTCACCATTTGAATCAGTAATCTTATAAGTTGGAGGAACCGTGTATTGAATCTGGGATACTGTAAATACCTCCTCAGTCCATCTAGCTGTATATCCCTTCTCGAAAATGTTCTTCTTCTTAGTTATTCTGACTTTATCACCAATTGAAAACTTTGGTATAATAGGCTCCGAAATCTCTTTACCGTTTAAATTCATAAATACGGCCCTTTCATTCACTTTCATACTAGCCTTAACGGGCGTCATTTTAATGGAAGAATGCCTTGTATTATTATAATTGATAACCATTTCATCTAATATATCGATGTATCTTCTCGTTGAATTAGCGGTAAAGTACTTGAACATTTTATCTTTCATCGTTCTGTTCCATCTCTCGACGACGCAAGATTTTTCTTCATTCTCAGTAGAGTACAACTCAACCAAATTCTTTACGTCTTTGTTATAAAATTCTTTCCCTTTATCAACCCATAATTTAACAGGCTTCCTCCCACCCTCGAGTATTTTCACGAAACCGCTCGCTGTAGATTTCCCACTCTTATCATTCAATGGTACAATCCAACCGTACTTGGAAAACACATCTATAACGGTTAGTAGGTATTTCACCCCATTATTATCTTTAGCAAATGCCTGCATATCTACAAGATCAGCGGCCCAAATCTCATCTATCCCATTAACAATCACCTTTCTCTTTCTAAAATGTTTAACCACTGGTCTATGCAGTTCATTCGCCAACGTATCTGTCCACTTTAGCGTTTTTTCTTCCTCCCCGCGACTTTGCCGTTTTTTGAAGGTAAACCCAAACCAAGGCTCGTTTTAGCTGACAAGATGGGTTTCACTATAGCCCTCTCTACACGCTCCCGGATAGTAGGATTAGGAATGTTGTTCAAATCATTAATCATCGCTCTATCTGCGATATTCCTAGAAACCGTATCGGTGTGTTGATCGTAAGCCAAATCGTGGTGATAAGCCGCGTTATCTACCCTATCCACAGGTTTGCTCCACTCTTTGAAAGTCCCGTCAGGATTCAGTCTCTTGTCTAGCCTTGTACCTGGGCCTGTAAAATGGTGGCCTGGCAAATGCATCTCACCGGGAAACTCAGCCCAAGGTAGCTTAATGTTACTAGTAGCTGCATTCAACGAACTAACCAGATCTCCTCCTTTCGTGGTGGAAGCTTTTACGAATTGAGTTTTAGTTTTTCCGCATACAACGCAAACGCCTCGAAGCATAGATCTTCCGTTATTCGTCACGACGTTTTGTACATCTCTCGTTTCAGTCTGTTTTTTACACTTTACGCAATACATCTCGCTTTTTTAATACATAAATAAAATGGAAATCAAAGATATGAGTTGGGGATCTGCGTTACCGAAAAGATTTAATAATCCTTTGCTACCTAAAAGTATACGGGGGTTGATAGTCGGAAAGTCGGGCTGTGGCAAAACAACGCTTCTTCTGAATCTATTGCTCAGACCAGACTGGTTGGACTATAATAACCTCCAGGTATTCGGCAAATCTCTGTTTCAACCGGAATATCGCATTATCAAAAAGGCATTCGAAGAAAAATTACCAAAAGAATCGATCGTTAGATTATTCGAGCAGCAGGAGGAAATCGCTAGACAAAATATATCACCAGCCCTTGTTATGGAAGAAATGGCAAAAATCTCAAAAGCCAAATCCGATATAATCCTTCTTCACCGTCCAATGGATTTGTAAGGGTTGCGTTCTAACCTCGACCTCCCTAGTTGGTTTAGTTCCAAATTTGTGTAATGGTCTTGACATTTTATAAAGACTAAATTATAATATATTGCCGATAATCGGAATGTTTTTAAACGGGGAATCAGGACCTAGTAAAAATCCTTTACCTATAGGCACATACCCCGACCCTGTTTTCATGTACAACCCGGATCCTGCTATCGAGGCGCCTTTTGGCCATGGGGTTATGTACAAACCAGACCCAGCTGCTCTTATCTTCCACCCCATATCGTCTTTCTTCAAGTACGCTACTCCAGATCCGCTGATTTTATCCACAATCTTCGACGTAGCCGCGGAACCTAGGCCACTCATAGCCCCCGTAACTAAACTAGGTATAAGGAATTTAGCCGCTGTTGCTAGAAACGGAAGAATGGCGCCTATGAATCCTCCCTCGACTTTCTTATTGTGTTCCAATTGCGTTTTACTCATTTTGATGACCACACCTGTTCCTTTTTGGTACGCCTTGGTCATTTTATTGATTTGCCCCTGCGTGAAAGCGAACATATCATTGCCGTTAAAATCATCGTGCGCCAGTTTGATATTCACACCAGTTCCCGCTTGAAGAGATTTTTGAATTTTGTCTTTTTGCGCTTCCGAAATATTAACTTTGTGGACTATATACCGACTCATTTTAGTTTACAAAAAAAACTTTCAAACTTCTCTGATATGAAAACGAATCGTCAATTCTTCTCCTCTAAGATTTACCTCTTTCCCATTTTGGTCTGTGAGCATCGTTGTCATCGTTGAAATGGTAGATAGCGTAATGGGGAGATAAATTAAATTATGCGGCACTTCGATAATTTTGTATCCCGGGGCTACGTTCGGAAAAAAAGAATGTATTACGTTTACCGTCGTTCCGTTAATGTACGAAGACCCGATAATGTCGTTGGTCAGTAGTAAATTGCTGATACTCATTATATCTACTATGTTCTTCGATTCGTTATATCCTCCAAGATAGATATATTTTATAAAACCTAGAACCTTTCCAATCGAATTCTTAGACGTAAAGTCAACCGCATAGTGCTCTGCTATATTTAACACAGTCTTCAACGTATTGGTGTTTGGTTCTATTGAGATACAGTACTCTGAATTTACCCTGTCGTAATGCCCATTCTCCTTCATGATTCTCTGTATGTGATCGTTGATATCTGTTATTTCATAGCTTCCCTCCGGTATTTCTATGTTAAACCAAGGGCTCACACCAGTCGGTGAATACCTAAAGTTGTTGTTTGTAGCGTCGATATTTGGAAAGGAATAGTACGTTGCGAGATTTACGAGGGACATTTCGTATTTTTTATTTTTGTCTAGTTCAATAGGTGGATTAAACTTTGTTCTGATTTTGTGCTCTTTTCGCTTATCAGAATGTAAAATGACGTTTTTGGTTCCGTGTTACGAGCCGTCTTTTCCGTATTATCAGCTATCTGTTTGAGAAGCGATGATTCCATTTTTTACTACAGAGGATTTTCGATTATATAAAATTGATCGAATCCGCATCGGTATTTGCCATTGTCCTTTTCACTACTGAGATCGATGACTAGGAATCCGTGCGGTTGTTTCGAAACCGTTTTGCATAGTTTTATAAATTCATCTTTGTGCATGTCCGTACTAACATGGTCGTTATAGATATAAACGAGGTTTTTCGTGTCCTGCTTGAACAGGCAAATAAAGTTTGCATTCTCTCTGATCGTTTGTCGTGGCAGTTTGAAATAATTCTGTGCTAGGTAAAAGCAATCCACATTACTATGCCTCCCCCGAATATAATACATTTCGCATTTTTTTTGTTTTTCCAATTGTAAATCATCAAAAATCATCAGATTCTTCTTTTCGCTACTCATGGCACTCGGGTCTGGCACGTCTTCAGCATTTTCAAAGAACTTGGCAATATTACCCACAATCCAGTTAGGTTACTAGGAGGTGTAAGGTGGGAGATTTTCGCGCAAAATGTTATAACGATACAACCAAAGGCGACAACTACGCTAACTCTTGGACTCGGGGTAGAAATGTCTGCGGGACTTTGTCTCATTTCCCTCAAACAGAGTATCAAAGAACTAAGATGCAGTCTACAAAACGAAGTGGTTTCGGATGATGTGGTTGATGATATCATAGTCACTATTCAAAACAACTCCGATTCAGTGGTAACCATTAACGCGGGAGATTCGCTATGTCGTGTAAATTATCTGTTATAAAAAATATATCGCGTAAATAAAACGAATGGAATACGAAGGCATTAAAACAGAACATTCACTCTATCCGAAGCTACCATCAGCACCGGAAGGAGAAATACATATCGTCACAAGGTCGGCGCAAACGTATCGGCTCCAAAAGATTAGTGAAATAAAGAAAGAAATCGAACAAGAACGCGATAAAAGAACAGCGTTGAGTAAAAAGTACCATAGAAGTGTAAGCGTAATCGGCACAGTAGGCAGCACCCTCGCAGCGGTTGGGATGGGACTCGGAGTTTCAGGAATGGCAGTATTATCTACTATAGTCGCAGCACCCATTGTCGTTGCTATGGAAGGAGTGGGAATAGGTATGGGGTTGCTAGGTTTAATCGGTGTCTATATCAGTAAGAAGCTTGCGTTGAAGGCTGAGAAGCATGAAAAGATCAAAACGCTAGCCGACGCGAAACTCAACACGATCAGCGACCATATTTCAAAAGCTCTCATGGATGATAACATTTCACACGAGGAATATTCGTTGATCCTGAGCGAGATTGAAAAATTCAACGGCATGAAAGAAGAAATTAGGAGTAAAATTAAAGTTGCGATAGACGCGATGGACGAGGTCACGAAACAATCGCTCATCGATCGTGGAAAAGATGAAGCCCGGCAGTACTTTCAATCTATGTTTGAGAAAAATAACGAATCTATCAAAAAAACGACTAACGCGAACATACGTGAAAACATGTAGACGTATGTCGTTACGTCTGGAAATACGTCCAACTTATGTTTTAAAACATGTTAAAAAAACACGTCTGAAAACATTAAATTTTTTTCTTTTCTTAATTAAAATGCCGGGTATAATAATCAAAGACTTCGCGAAAGGAGACGATTACAGAGCAAAATATCAGAAAAACAGGGAGAATATTCAACAAAGCAATTTATCGGAGATAATAGATGATTCGTGGGTGCAAAGAACAATCCTCGACTATATCGATAAAAGGCATATGATGAAAGCTGAGACGCATGAAAAGATCAAAACGCTAACTTTAGAGACAATCAACACGATCAACGAGTATATTTTAAAAGCTCTCCAAGACGATAACATTTCAGATGAGGAGGGTCCGGAAGATATTAAAATAGAGGTGAATATTAAATTCGAAATGGAAGGGGAAGAAAGAGACTATCAATGTACGAATTGTTTTTCAGTTGGTAACGAATCTATCAAAAAAACGACTAACGCGAACATACGTGAAAACATGTAGACGTATGTCGTTACGTCAGGAAATACGTCCAACTTATGTTTCTCACACGTCTAAAAACACGTCTGAAAAACATTATGTTTCTAATTTTAAAATGTCGTTTCTAAAAATAACCGACCCAGCGAAAAGAGACCTTATCGTTGCAGAATATCTGAAAACAAAGAAGAATATTCAACAAAACTTTTTATCGGAGAAATTAGGAGATTCGGGGCTTCAGCAAGATTTAACCAAGTTCTTCAAACCTATCGTCGATTCACAATCCGCAATTTCCAAAGAGCAAAATGTCTTAATGTCCGCGATCAAACAAAATTCGGTAGCTACTTCAAATGCGTTACAAGCACTTCCTTCGTTACAGGGTCTACAGCGTCCGGCGATAGAAGCTTATAACCCCAATCCGACTGAGGATATCAGAACCCTGTATTTTGGAGATATGGCGACAAAGTACCTTCGTCAATACGCCTCCGATAAAAAAATCACCGACACAACGTTTGGAATAAAAGAAAAAAATAACCAATTCTATATCGGTGACACTCCGATTTCGATACAAGGAGATGACGTGACGGTGGGGGATAAGACTTACACAGGAACACCCGGGTTTTGGGAGTTGTTGACGATGAAACAACCGAACGCCGCGATATACGATGATAATGACATGGCTGATTACGCCGAGATTCTCACCACAACGAATGCTATGAGCCAGGAAAAAAATCCTAACAGACCTATATCATCTAGGGGCGTCAAATACAAACAAATTATCAAACCTATATGGGAAAAGATGACCCTAGGCACGGTAGGTAAAGGCGTTGGTGTAATCGTCATCTCCGAAGACCCAAATGTATTAGCGAAACAGCTAGAGCTTAGAATTCAGAGCTACAGGGCGGGTGGCACCGGAGTAAGAAACGAGATCGTGGCGATATGCGACGAGTTACTAAGGCAAGGAGTGCTGATTAAAGATGGTTATAAAAATATAATGTCGACATTATAAAAATGCTGGACATTAAAAGAAGGAGTTACAGGAAGCAATACGTTATAGGTGGATCCGGCATATTCGACACTATTTCCGGATTTTTCAAAAGACTAGTCACATCGAACGCCGCAAAACAGCTAGCGGCGAGAGCTCTTAGTGCGGGCAAAGACGTGGCAATAGAAATTGGGAAAAAGGCTATCGATGTTGGGAAAACAGCCGCAACCGACGCTGGTAAAAGATTAGTAGAGAAAGCTGCGGTTAAAATGTTGACTGCTCCTAAGAAACAGGTTACGCAAGAAAGTAGAGATATTCTTGATCGACTTAGTAGCGTCGGGGCGAATCCGGAGAATATTAATAATATGATGATGGGGAATGGTTTGAAAAATGTCCCGTCGATTCAAGATTTAGCACGTAAACTAAACGGCGCGGGAATGAAGGTTGTGTAAAAAATAAAAAAAATATCGTATAATAAAATGAAATCAGATATTCTAAACTTTACCGAACAACCTCTGATTGATGAGGGTATCGAGCGCTACCAATATCACCAGTATGAACCGATTCAGGGAACGAATCTAAACACCGCAGGGGGAGAGATAGTAATCAACATTCATTCTCACGATGTTTTCAACCATCCGGCGGAATCTTACCTAATATTCGAGGGCAGATTGACGAAGGCGGACGGAACCTTCTACGTTAATGCCGATGCTGTTGCCCTTACTAATAATGGACTCATGCATCTTTTCAACAATATTAAATACACATTAGGAGATAAAGAAGTTGAATCATTACGTAACCCAGGTCAAGCGACTACGATGCTTGGTTTACTTAAATACCCGAATGATTTTCAACTAGCTCAAGGTTTGAATCAGCTGTGGTATAAGGATAGTGGCGCGACTGCTGTTATCGCGGATAATCTTGGTTTCGCCGTTAGACAGTCGTATCTAATTAGAAAACCGGGAGACAAAGGCACGTTTAGTTTTATCGTTCCATTGAGTCATATTTTCGGATTTTGTGATGATTACAACAAGGTTATTTTTGGAATGAAACACACGCTAACTCTTGTTCGTAAAGATGACAACGACGCAATTTTTAGACTCGCCGCTGCGGGTGCTGGGAAAGTCAGATTAGACAAAATCGCGTGGTTTATGCCACACGTCATTCCGTCCCTCGAGGAGAAGCATGAATTGGCCAAAACGATCGCATCGAAAGTACCGCTACCAGTTGCATACAGGGCTCGCCAATGCGAAAATATAGGCGTACCTCCGTCGACTACTTTTGAATGGTCACTTGGCGTCAAGTCATCGGCTGAGAAACCAAGGTACATCATCGTTGGATTTCAAACCGATCGTGGCGGTGATCAAGAAAAAAACCCATCGGTTTTCGATCATTGCAATCTAACGGACATCTTAGTCATGTTAAACGCGGAACAATTTCCAGCCGTCGGTTACAACCTATCATTCCCGAATCAGAAATTCTCACGAGCTTACAGAGAAGCGGCCTTGTTTGGCGAAAAATTCTACGGAACGGACGAACTGGTATCGCAAAGCAATATCACACCGTCAGACTTTAAAGACCTCTTCCCGATTATGGTGATTGATGTAAGCAATCAAGCTGAGCGTCTAAAGTCATCGTTTGTCGATCTCAAGATCAAAGCTACTTTTAATGCTGCTCCGCCGATCGATACAAATGCGTACGCGATGGTGATTTTCGACAAGTTACTCAATTTTCAATCGGATGGCATGAAATTGACCATGGTGTATTAAAAAAATATCTTGTACTATAAAAATGAAACTGACAGAATTGAAAACGCTGGTGAAAAAGCATGGGATCAAAACTTATCTCAACAAGTCCGAACTTATCAATCTATTGTGCGAGAAGGGTGTACTTTCGCGTGATATCGCCGAAAAAGAGAAACAGCGGCGAGAACCGAAGGTGCCAAGCACGGACCCTAAATATGATAGATTGAAAAAAATCAGAAACCAACCGAGACGAGTAGATATATTAGACCGAGAAACGGGTGAAGTAAGCTCGTATACATCGATTTACAAAGCAGGTAAAGCACACGGGGAAAGCGCGCGGACAATCTTATTTTTCAATGGCCGAGTATGGAGAAATAGATACGAAATTAAAGTTCATGAGAGAAAGGAGGATGACGTGGAAATTTAAATTCAAAACTAAATGTGGTTTCGAATTTAGGGTCGTAAGTATGCGGCCGAAAAGTCATGGGCCTCAATGTTTAAGTCAGCGTCTGACGTAGCCATTATCTCGAGGTAGTCGGTATTAGTTAATCGAACTAGGCAAGTACCCGATGCATTATTATTAGCTCCAGCCGTACCTCCACCACCAAAGTCACCTCCGCCGCCAGGCATCTTCATGTACACACTCCCCGTTTTCATCAAGGAAACATTACCGCTAGTTCTAGCACTATTGGCGTGAAATTCCACAAACACCGTAACCATATAACATCCGGCTTTCTGAGGAAAGAAACGTTTCGAATTGATGAAACAATTATCCGGATCGAATCTTTCTCTTGGAAATTTTACTTGCGTCGCAGTGCTAGCGGGGATAGCCTGAACAGCGTGGGAGTAGGCACTAAACGCCGGGCCAAAGAATCGGTTGGTCGAAGCAATTTGTTCGTCGACATATTTTTTATTAGTCAAATGATTATCGTTAGACGGAACGTAAGGGTGATTCGTTACCAAATCTACGCCTTGTCCATAACTTAGAGCCTCATCCATTCCTGCATCCGGATTATTCGTTATAGGAAGACCTTTAATGCATTTACCATTCATATTTAGATCTCCTGTAGCCGCATTCGCTCCATCTCGTCTTAGAAAAGTATTGTTGACTTGGGATAATGTGACACCACCTGCTATTACTCGTGGTGTTGATCCACCATCCATTTGGCCAAATATGTTTACAGGCATTTTATTACACGGTGATTTTTTTCAGCCGCTATGGTCTTAAGAATGCGAGGGAAAAATCCTTAGCAACTATACCTACAGCGACGGTTGAATAAACACCTATCTTGAGGCTATCGTTTTCGGTTAGATAAACTATGGTACTACCTGTTGCATTGATAGTTGAACCTGACGCACCCTCTCCACCCGCAATTTGCATATGCACCCCCGAATTTTTATACAGGTAAACGAAACCCGAAGTAGCAGCACCGAGGTTGCGAAATTCTATGTGCGTCGAAACGATATAGCAACCGGCTTTACCGGGGTAGATCTCAGCCCCCATCATAGCCTCGATCTCTTTGTTGAGTCTTACTATATTGAAAGAAACGTTTGTGTGTGTTTCAGCGCTTATGGCTTGCGTAGCCGAAGTGTACATGCTAATCGCGGGTCCGATTGCTTTCGTGTTGACATATTTTTCAGCCGTTGCATCGACGTATTTCTTGTTAGTCAAATTATTATCGTTCGTCGGTACATTATCATGATTCGTTATTAAATCTATAGCCTGTCCTCGACTTAGTGCCTCGTCTTTTCCCGCTTCCAAAGTATTCGTTGTAGGTAGACCTTTTATCACGAGGCCATTCATATCTAGATCACCAGTAACAGGGTTTGCTCCATCTCGTCTTAGAAAAGTACTGTTTGCTTGAGTTAATGTAACACCACCTGCTACTACTCGTGGCGCTGATCCGTTATCCATTTGACCAAATATGTTTACAGGCATTTTATTACACGATAATATTAATACAAACTATTGATAACATTTTGAAATTTCATTCCATCCTTCATAGTCTTTTTTAAGACATACAGGCATAGATGACCGCAAAAGACTTCATTATCTGGTTGAACGCGTTCGCTGTTGTAGTAGACGGGGCTGTGTAAATAGTTTATCAGTTCGGTAGGAGGAGGTAGGCCGTAGCTGTCAAAATATATTTTATCCTTGCCGTTCTTTAAAAAAGCGACCCAATGTGTCCCGGATCCCTTCGAGTCATCTAAGTTCAGTATTCCACATTCGTTTCGCCTAGGTTTCTTTGGTAGTTCATCTCTGAGAAATACGCCTCTGAAGTTTTTTATGTTAAGTTTCTTCGCTGCATCAATCAGCTGTATGTTGGAAAGTGGAATGTTAGGCAGTATGACACCTTCAACGCTGATATCTTTGAATGTCTCAAAACTCATTTTACATTTCATTTAAATGTTTCAAAAAATAATCCGCTTTCACTTCCTGTAAAACATATAACCAGGGATCTATTTTGTCTGCTTTTTGCATATTTTTTGCCGGTAGCAGCGGGCGAATATTCTTCCAATTCATAGCTTTAACAAGTTCTTCTCCATCTAGCAAATTGAATGATGATATTGGTAGAACGTGATCGAGGTGCCAAAACGAACCGTAATTTTGCATGACCATACCTTCTTCAAACTGGAATTCAATCCATTTTGTAAACTGTTCAAAGTTAATGCCAAAAATATTCGAACACCACACATCTCTGGCGTAGTTTGATCTACATTCTTTACACTCATTAAGTCTATTTTTTGACTGCCGTAGAACACGGGAATATTCTATCATATTCTTTTCTTTCTTACACCAAGTGCAAACTTTTGAGAGTTTCATTTTACATTATTATTATTTAATCTTCAAATAGTTTTCAACGAGTAATGTCCATATGCCAAAGTATGAACCCCGTCCTCCATTATGACTCTTTTATCATCGTCCGCTGATAGCGCCACTTTGTTTACCTCTTCGGTGTAGATATCGTGAAGATGGGACCTAATCACATTCATCTTTCTCGATTGTTCTTTCCTCGTAAACAGACATTCTTTGTAGTCTTCATGAGTAATTGATTTCTTAACAACGTATTTTTTTACGCCTTTGCACTTTTTATGGTCTATGCTTGCTATTTTGTAACTGTACAACTTGGATCTCAACCCCACGAATTCCTCAATCTGTTTACCGGCTGCTTCGTCCTTAAACAAACCTATTACTTTCTTGTTCACTCCAGTTTCAATACCAGACGGGTGGTCCTTTGGATAGTCCGACGTGTCAAACATGCTTCTAACATCGGGGGATATATCAGCGTAAAAGTCTACGGTTTTAATTTCGTAAGCTAGTGAATCAGTATCGGTGAATAATAGTTTAGCCCTATCTCCATACTTGTCCTTGATGTAATTATAATGAAAAGAATACATGAGCGTTTTACTCAAGTCTAGGATAGGCCTACACATTCCTAGATATATCGGCTTGTTATAGATCAACGAAGTCTTCTTCATGTGAATAGCAATTAAATTTTGATCAAAAATAGTCCGACTGCCGTAACTCGTTTTAGCCGCTAGTTTTATGGCTTGCTTCTCGCTTGAAACCAGTTTAATATCTACGCGAGACTCTATATTTTCACAAGTCTTGCCAAACACACTATTGTTCATAAGTTTGAAAAAGTCTTTCTCGAAATCGTTTTTGGCTTTGGTCCTCAGGTTTGTATTTAGATCGATATATTTTTTCAACCAGGTGCTTTCTTCAAATTTAATTCCTCGATGAATTTTAGTAATCTTCAAACCTAGGCCTTCATACTGCTTCAAATTTTCATAATGGGTTATGTACTTTACTTTATCATTCAGGTTTGGGATGAGTTTAGGTACAGTCGAAGATTCGGGTGTAATATTCTCTGGAGCGAGAGGGTAGTCGTTGTGAAGATCGTGTAAATGTTTGGGATATTCCAAGTCCACCTCCAATATACACGGTATTGATCTCCAGTCGTTTAGCTCATCATCAGTCATCCACTGAAACCCGTGAGTTGGAAGATTCTTACACATTGCCCACCCATATAAATTGTTGGCGTCTAAATACGTTATAAATGATGAGGGCTTGCTTTCGTCAAACGTGGACATGTACTTGTTATTTGCTTGCCCATAACGATGTGAAATTGTGCTAACACCACCTCTTATCCCATGCTTGACCATTAGTATCATATCGTAATCGCTCAATAATTCTAACTTTACTCCAGTCAACTTTAATGAGGCATCCCATGCTAGTCCAGGAGAAGTGTAATACCAGGCGGGATCTAGGTTGTAGTTCTTCATACAAACGTCTCTAAAGTTTTCAAAGACATCAGCTAGTAAGAGAACATCCGAAAGATTGTACAAGTCGTGATATTCTCTGAATGTTTTGAAACCGAATTCGTTCCATACCGTTTTTGCATGCTCGTAATCTTCATCACTAATGCCTGAATCGTTTAGTTTCGAATAGAATGCTGACTTTGGTGGTAGTTTTGTTTCATTCAGTTGAATGATGGAACTAACGTGGTCGTACGGATATACCCCTTTTCTAAGCAAGAGATCGAGCTGTTTGCTGGAATAGTACTTGTTTATATTTTTACACTGGTCTTTACTTAGGTTCTTCGATAAGGCGTCGAGACCCGCTGGCATGAATCTAAAACTATCGATGAAACGTAATTCTCGCTTGACCACTTTCTCTTTCCCTTCTTTGTTAATAAACTTATCGACTACGATCTCTCTGCTAAATGAGATGTACTTTTCTTCATTGCAGGGAATGCATTTAATCTGTTCATTATTACCACCCCGTAATTTCTTCACGAATAGATGGCTATCGTAGCCGGTTAGATTATGGAATACTACTGGGAAAAACTTGGGGACTCTATACTTTAGATTACAAATTTTATGAGCGGCGCCTCTAAATTTACCAGTCAGGTGACAGTGGTCTCTTACTCGTATGTCATTATCATCATCACCATCAGAGAACTCACCCCCGCATATATGGCAAACAGTAGCCGAGTCGTATAGCCCCTTGTCGTCCTTTCCAAATATCATTTTCTCTGGAAATTTAAATCGATTATAAATATCTTTTATATCCACTACAAGGCTGTCAATAAATATCTGCGCTACATCATCGTCTTCGCTCTTCGCTGTGAACGTTACAGGAGCTTGCGAATATAGGTCATCATCGAAACATTTTATGTGGTAACAAAACGAGCTAGGGGTATGTTTCTGGTATTTATTGGTGTAAGACGTGCTGGGATCGGGTTGGCATGTATCGATCGGTTTAATGAAGGATTCGAAATCCGCATAGATAATAAAAGGTACTCTCATTTTCCTATAATAATTGTTAAAACTCAACATAGTTCCTGGACCTGGGAGTTCTATTCGTTGAGCGTCATGTTGCGAACAGTACTCGATGTGTTTGTTAAGCGAGTCTTTCGTTCTGTAACCGATTAAACATCTTCTGCAATAGTGCATCGAATTTACAGATTTTTCTGTTCGTGCCGCCATCAATCTATTAAAGTTCTTGATCCAACAGTAATGCTTCTTTTCATCGTCAGAAATAAGCAGTAGATCTACACAGGTATCACTTTCATGCTTCGATATGTATAATGGGTATACGCTCTTTTCAAATCCGAATACGCTAACGCTAATGTTATTACTACGCTCAAATTTATTTATAATATTAGCATCAGCAGCAACTGGGAACACGATACCACCCCAATCGAGTTTCTTAGATTGTTCTACTAGGTCTTTAGTGATTCTTTCAGGGTGTTCATCAACTGGATTCAACGCTCTAGTAATACACCATTTGAAACATTCGTCGTCATCATTTTTCATGTTAATAATGGCCTTTTTATTGGCTAAATACTCGGGAAGCTGAATATATGAACTACCTTTCAATGGCTTGTATACCACTGTATCGATATCTAATTTCGAAACGGCTCTGAATCGCCAATTGCTACCTCGCATCTGATAACTCGCCATGCTCTCCTTAATTTTATCCACTGCGTTGGTATATATTTCCTTCACATCGGTTGCTTCTAAAATAATATCAGTCTTTGATTTGAAATTAGGCTCAGCCGTTGTTATTTCACCGGATTTTATGTCTACTTTCTCCATTACACACATGAGATTGAGTTGAACTTTTACTCCTCGATTTTTCGCTAGCAGCCTAACTACCTGCGATCTTACAGCCTTGAGAAAAGATTCAACATCGACCCTGTTGTTGCCCTCGATCGTGTATCTTTTTGTAAACCCTTTGATAGCCGTCGCAGTCTCTTGAAGTTTGAACCTATGAACGGGTGGTTTTACTTGAGGGGGTAACTGGCTAATCTCACTATTCAACCAATCTGGGAAAGATTGATTTTTCGTCTTCAAAAATTTCCAAGTATGATTAGACAATAATGCCGTAAGTTCCGCTTTTCCTAATCTTGAATATCCTCTTTGTCCTCTCTGTTTTGCAATTTCTCGCAATTCTCGTACCGTGCCTCTCGGTTTCGTAGTCCCCGGAGTACGCGTTGGAGCCTTGATGTCTGGTGCCCGAGCGCCTAGTAGATCTCCCTGCTTTATGAACGCGATGAGTTCCGCTTTTGGTAGTTTCGAGTATCCTTTTTGTCCTCTTTGTTTTGGAATTTGTCGCAATTCTTTCAGATTATACGTATAGTAGTTCATTTTATATACAAGATATTATCTTTATATTAATACAAGATAATTTTTTTTGTTATTTTATATACACAAGAAAAAAAATTTTTATGATCGGGTGACTCATCATCGAAACTACTGGAAATTCCCCGCATGATGAGTCATAGGCGCGTGCTGGGGTGGATTGAGTGGTTGGCAGAAGTTGAACCATGGTTTGGGTTGATTGGCAAAAGTTTAACCATGGTTTGGGTTGGTGTATGACGGATCACAAGAAAAAAATTTTTTTTGTTATTTTATAAAGTAGGAAAAAAAAATAAATTTGTGTGTTGGAAAAAGTTGAACCATGGTTATGGGTAGGTATATTTTTGAACCATGGTTATGGATCGATATATTTTTAAACCATGGTTATGGATGGTTATATTTTTGAACCATGGTTATGGATGGTTTGGAAAAGTTTAACCATGATTGTGGTCAAATGTCCCAGAATAGTCTTAATCTATCTACTGCTGTGGATGTGCAAGGTTACTAATTAAATGGTGCTAGGACAAAATGTCTACGAATTAAATTATATATTGTAGGCTACTTAAAATTGTTACTTGTATAACCTAATAAGTTTATTTCAAAACAGCTCTTATAAATTTCATTTCTTATATGGACCATGTAGCTCTATCGTTTGACTGTTTACTTTAAATAATTAAATAATGACATCAGTTAGCCGCTGAATCCTTGAGAGTAGGCTGAAAGCGTAAGGAATGTAAAATAATTAGGCCTAAATTAAGAAAAATAAAAAGAGAGAGAATGAATAAATGATGTCCCATTAAAAACCGGAATAAAACGATGCAAAAAATAAAAGCGAAAAAACGACGTTTTTGGAGAGAATAAAAAGCCAAAACAGTTTTAACAACTATGAATTAGTCTAATTCCTTGCAAGGCATTGGCGTATTATATCATATCATATCATCCAAGGGCGGATGCAGAAATTTTCGAAGGGGGCCAAAATTTTGGGTCTTGCGCCAGCTCTTGCCCGCCAGAAGCAAAACCTATATTGTTTGGCGGCAGCCATGCTCGGCTCACCATGAAGTCAGAAGGCAGGCCTTATAACATACAAAAATGTTATAGTCTAAGGTCTTTTACAAATATCATACAATTTATTTTAAATTATGCAAAAATTCTCTATTGTGCGCTTTAAAATGCCTGCACAGAGATGTAATGCCTAAGCCTGCCGTCACTGCGATCCCTGAAATCTGCAGCTTGGCGCCGTAACAAATGCGCGCATGACAAAAGCGCGCAGACAAATGCGCGCAGACAAATGCGTGCAGACAATAGCGCGCAAAGCGCGCAACAGGGACCTTACCCGTCAAAAGGGCGCAGACAAAAGCGCGCAAAAAGCGCGCAAAAAAGCGCGCAACGATCAAAATATGATAAAAATTATAAATAACAATGTTTCATAAGTGTGTCATAGGCTTTCCATATATCCCTAATGAACTTTCGGAGAAATTATTTACGATAATTAGACGTTATATAATGTGCAAAAATTCTGATGTATTTAGATGACTAGATTTTCACTCGTCTTTTTTATTTTGTTTATTTGTTCGTGTATTTCTGCTGCTGCGTTACGTCTATGTTTCATTGCGTTTGGAATTAAATGTACCCTTCAAGAACAATAATGTTAGGATATGTTGAGCCTAGATTTCCACTTAAATGCTTCAAATTTTTTATATGAAACGCTCCGTTTACAAACTATATTTGGCTTAATAGTGACAGTTTTGTTGACGGTTACCCATTGTGTCTATATTTCTAACAATCTGTTTCAGTAGGCTATGTTTAGATGCTCATTAAATTTTTTTTCTTTGTATTGGGTCTATGTGCTCTTCGTCGCGCGCATTTGTCTGCGCGCATTTGTCGTGCGCGATTTTGTTATTGCGCGCATTTGTCTGCGCGCATATGTCTGCGCGCTTTTGTCATGCGCGCTTTTGACGGGTCACCCTGCAGCTTCTTTATAAGTCTCACTTACTTATATGTTTAAATTCGGTTCTTTTCCATCTCATCTCATGATCTCAAATGATATGGAAAAGCAGAAAACCCAGGTGAGTTCTGTTTTTGTCTCACTATTGGCCATATGTAGCCTACACTCCGTTTAGTATGACACTCGCATTGGCTAGCTGGATGACCTCTCACTGGTTGGCAATCCAGAGACTGTTGAATTGAGAGCTGCTCAAAAAGAGCCGAACACATGCATATGTTACTCATAGGCCTACATCCGTCATCCATGACTTGTATTGAGTAATGTGTCAAATTACATGCCGGAAGATCTGCGCTGGCTCCCTGTTCGCCAGCGCATTGAATATAAAGTCGTCTGCTTGGTTTGGTGATGCCAGATGGGCCTCGCTCCAACTTAACTACTTGACGTTTGTCCGGTACTCGGACTAGTCACTCCCTACGCTCTCAGTCCCGTTTTTTAACCGCCATCATGCAAAGCCGTGTTTTCTGTGGAGGACAAGCGACGACGATGGAACAGCGGATGGTAGGGCAGCCCCCTGGGCTATACGGTTCGTAGGGGTGCGCTGATTGATGCGTCATGGATAGCAAACCTTTGTCCTGTTTGTATTCTCCCAGCACCGGCCAGCTACTGTAGAGGGACGATGCTGACTGCCCCTGGTGACCGTTGATGCCGCCGTTCGTTCCAGTGCCGACCCCATGAACATTTTGTTCGATGGACTGACCCCGAGATCTGGAATGAATCCACCAGCGCCGTTTGATGTCATGCTGTGATGGAGATGATGCTGGTGATGATGTGGATGGGTTAGCGGAGGATGGGATTGCGGAGGATGGATTCCATGCGGCTTCTACCCCTTCCGCTTCTCCCCCGCCTCCTCCTTCGAAAGATCCATCCATTTCCAAGACACTTCCGCTTGTCACGAACCCAAAAGTTCCGTTGGCGAACTTTTCGAAAACACTTCCAATCGCTGCCATTTTAGTTTTCTTGCAGTGTCACATTTGCAAAGTTGATTCCATTGCTTTCCGTTATTCAAAAATGATAAGCTAGAGTCCGAATTCATGTTTCCATTGCATACATCAATGCACTTATAGCAATTTCAACATTCTGGCCGCCATTTTTTCCGCCATTTTGGTTATTTCCAGTGCTACATACGTGTCTTTCATTGCATTGCATGCCTAGAACCCTAACATCTTATTTTAAATTACAAAATCGTGTTCATATCACATACAATACCCGACTTACAGTCTTTTAAAGCAATAGGCCGCCATTTTGGCCGCCATCTTGTTTTCCTATGCAACCGCTAAAAATCAAGCTTGCCAACCACGATTTTTGTTCTCAGAAGGGTCAAATTAGTCCATGGGCGCCCGCAGAAATTTTTGCAGGGGGGACAAAAATTTTAAGTTGGTCACGGTTAAATTTCCAAGTCGCAAGAGCTTACAAATTGCAAAGCTGGAAAGTGAGAATATGAGTAATTTTCAAAGAGGCTTCTTAATGCATATTTCTCAGTTTCATTTGGTGTAGGCCTATCATTTTCAATATGAATAGTTTTCCTAGAGCGAAGAAATTTATTAGAAATCAAGAGTAGAATGTTACAAAGTAGGTTTTTAAGGGGCGCTATATAATGAATGAATAAATATATGTACGAAAAACAGGTATCAGTTTTAAAGGGGCAAGTGCTCCATCAAGTTACTTCTACATTTTAATCGTAACTTCTAAACTTCTTAAGTTCCACTCCAAAGTCAATTGTAGGGCACCAGCTTATTCAGAAGCGCTGCATCGAGTCATCAGGCTGTTCAAAGGGCAGTCAAGAAAGAGGTCTGAGTCCTGTATCCAGAGGGTCAGATGTTATTGCAGGTGTCGTTTAGGAAGGTGGAGGATCCCGAGGATCAGAAGAATGGGGTATCAACTCTTTTGAACAGAGACTACTGCAGCTTGACCTACCTAAATTCTGTACTAGCTGGCAGCATGCAAAATGGACAAAATGCAGCCTGACTTAAAGCAGACTTGATTCCATATATAACGCTGGTGAATATGTAGATCTCCATTACTTAATTTCAATGGGCTGTTGATAAATTTCAAATTTGTACATTAGTGTAATTTATTGATAATTAATTTTTGCGTAGTTGTGAAAAATTGCATTAGCCTACAGCGAGATTCCAGACAAGTAGGCCATAATCGATAGGAATACTATTTGTATGGGCACCCACGGGAGGGTTAAAAGTCATTGTTACCGTTTTCAGCAAGAGCTTGAAAAAATGCAAGGCAGAAAATTAAGAGCTTCTTTATTTCTAAAGAGATTTCATTACTTAAATTTCTGACTTTCACTGAAGTGTATCATTCGTAACATTAGTATTTCAATGGGAAGAAATTTCTTAAACCCCAAAAGTAGTAGTTAGAAAAATAGGTTTCATTTTTCCAGGGGGGGGGGCAAGTGCCCACTTGCCCCTATGTGTGGGCGCCCATGAATTAGTCTAGAAAAGCGTGTTACCCAATTGTTACATGATTTGCGCCTGAAGACTATACTAAGCGCCTGAAGACTATACTATTCGTTAGCGACAGTGCTAACTTTGGGTCGGGAGCGCTACTGAATCTGTGAGCGGCGCTATACAAGTGTTCATTACAATTACAATTACAATTACAATTACAATTGCTCCTAACAGTATCATTTCCAAATCCCAAGCTTGGTCCAATTGGCGGCCATCTTTTCCCCGCCAAAATTGGACCACTTGCAGTAGTCCTATTTCTTGTAACTTTAGCATGTTCAGCACCAGACCCAAGATACCAGAAAATCATCATAAAACGCATTCTCAGAATTTTGGAGATCATTTCGTAGATTGACCCGACTATACAACCTTGTGAAGCAATCATAGGCCACCATTTTGGCCGCCATATTGTTTTACCATGCAACCGCTAATATTCAAGCTTGCTAACCACGATTTTCGTTCTCAGAAGGATCAAATTAGTCTAGAAAGCCATGTTAGCAAATTGTTACATGATTTGCTTCTAATAGTATCATTTCCAGATTCCATGCCTGGTCCAATTGGCGGCCATCTTTTTTCCGCCAAAATTAGACCACTTGCCGTGGTCCAATTTCTTGTAACTTTTAGTATGTTCATCACCAGACCTAAGACACCAGAAACTCGTCATAAAACGATTTCTTGCAATTTGTTGGTGTTCGCCGAAGTTATTTCGTAGATTGACCCGACTATTGGTCCGGCGGTACGGAATGACATGCTTTTTGAGTTGCGCCTGTTCCGTAGAACACTCTCTGACACATTCTATAAGCTCATGGAAACTGTTCTTTTCCATGGCCGTGCTGAAGTCGAGAGCACACCTGAGTAGTTTCCTTGAAGAGGTGGTGTGTACATACTTGAGTGAATGAATTCCGCTATCTATATCTATAAGAATGAATCGGGATATATTTGGCCCCGATGCACGCTCACAGTTTTACAGATACTGACCTGAAACATCGCATTTAGATAAACGTTCACAAAAGCCACCAAAGTACGTTATTTTCAGCTTTTTATTCACTTTAGATTTCGAAAAATAGACATTTTAAACTTCGCTGTGTTAATGTATGCGCTAGCGGCTAGCCTCAGTAGTGATAATAGGCTTGTGCCACAGCCATTTTTGGGAGGGTATGGGTACGAATAAACGGGCCAAAGTACAAGGTCAAGGTCAAAGTTCAAGGTCAAGGTCATCTTAATTAGGTCATCTTAATTAGGTCATCTTAATTAGAACAATTAGATTATATTAATCCTATTAATTATACTAATTAGTTAGCTATTATTAGTAATTAGTTAGCTATTATTAGTAATTAGTTAGCTATTATTAGTCATTATCTAACCCTAATTAGCACAACAAAGGGGCTACTAACCCTAAATAGCACTACAAAGCTTCGAAAACTCATATAGTTAGCTAATATTAGTAATTAGTTAGCTATTATAAGTAATTAGTTAGCTATTATTATGCATTAGTGACGACTAATTAGCACAACAAAGGAACTACTAACCCTAAATAGCACTACAAAGCTCCGCCAACTCATATAGTTAGCAATTATTAGTAATTAGTTAGCTATTATTAGTAATTGGTGACCCCTATTTAGCACTATATGGCCAGCTCCACAGCCTATACATCTCCCTTTCACCCTCTCCTCCTTCTTCTCCATCTCCTCTCCTCCTCCTTCTCTCTATCCTCCTTCTCCATCTCCTCCTCCTCCCTCTCCTCCTCCTTCTCCCTTTCTCTACGGCTCACCACAACATCTAAGCTGAATCAGGGGGTTAGAAGGCGTCACGCACGGCTGCGTAGCTCTTTAGTGCACATCCTCTGCCTCTCTCTCTCTCTCCCTCCCCATTTCGTCCTATCTATCTTTCCACATCCCTTTCCTTCTCTCTCTCCCATTTTCTCTCCATCTCCCTATCTCCCTATACCGCTCCCTCTCTCTCTGCACCTCTCTCCTGGGCATTCCCCTTCCCCCTCTCTCCCCAACTCTACCTAGATCCTTCTCTCGACCTCTCCTTCTCCACATTCCATCTCTCTACATCTCTCTCCACACCCTTCTCCTTATCCCTCTCTCTTTATCTCAATACCTCTCACCAACGACGGCAGATGGCGCGCCAGCGAAACACGAATCGCCGCGCTTGGTCGCACACGACGCACAGGCCTTTCTTGTATGTAATTACGTCCCTTTTGATCAATTTTATGTGAAGACGAGCAGAAGACCCCCTATGGCAGGGTCCAACACATAGCAACTTAGTCACCCGGATATGTATAAGCGACAAATCTCACCCTCCAAACATCCATTTCAGCAATTCACATATGGCAACGACCAAACACCTGATAACTTGCTCATTCCTATATGTATAAGCGAAAAAACTCACCCTCCAAACAGCCATTTCAGAAAATCACGAACACAAAAAGGCATTTTATGCATAAGAAATGAACAAGTCGGAAGCCAGAAACCATACATACCAGCCACCCCACCCTCTAAACCTCCACACCGCACCTCCAAATACACAAATTTGACTTACACGCATAAAATCTGGGCGTCTTGCAACTGGCAAATCCAAACCATGAACCAAGCAGAAAATGAGAAATCCTGAATATGTATCAAAAATATCACCAATATTCGCTATTTTATTCGAAAATATGTATATAATCGTTGTATTTACAAGTAAATTATTCGAAATTATAACAAATATTCGGCATTTTCTACAATACTAAGCAAAATATAGCAGACAAGAGCCATTTTCTTCAATATTTCTTCTATATATCTTACATTTCAAGAAAGTACAAACTTAAAAACCGACGAATCGCTCACCCTTCCTTTCGGAAGATGGTAACATTTCTTATTTTCTTGCGCACACGAACTTAAAAACTGACGAATCACTCACCCTTCCTTTCGGAAGATGGTAACATTTCTTATTTCCTTGCGCACACGAACTCAAAAACCGTCGAATCACTCACCCTTCCTGTCGGAAGATGGTAACATTTCTTATTTCCTTGCGCACACGAACTCAAAAACCGACAAATACTTCAACATTCCACTTCCAAGACGGGGACAGGCATAACTTTCATGCGCACAGAAACTCAAAAATCGACGAATCTAGCAGCAGCGATATCCGCCGGATGCAACAGAAACAAAAGATGTGACGCACATGCGATGAGTCATCGATTTCAGCAAAGTTCGAATGTAACGAGCGAAGAATGCAAGTTAGGGTTGCCAGCGACATATTACATGGTGAAATAGGTGTAGCGGACACGCACAACTTGGCCGAAATCTGCGTTCGACACGCCGAAAATGCTAAGTTCCGAAATTTTTACAGCGCAAATTTGCGCGGCGGTGGCACCCTTCGTGCGCTGCGGTGGCTGTGGCGCTGCGCCCCGACCCTCACGGGCGACCTAGACTCCTGCTGCGAGGCGGCGGCGCGGCATGCGCTTCCAATCGATCGTGCTTTGACTCGTATGAAGCTAAAGTCTCATGCGTATGGCGGGTTATGGAAATTGCTGAAAGATTTGTGCCGGGGCGTATTCGACTTTAGCTTGTACGGGTCAAAGCTTGATCTAATTGGGCGCGCATGCCGTAGCCGTCGCCTCCTCCGCTGGAGCCGAGGTCGCACGTATGGGCCGGGACGCAGCGCCTCCGCCACCACCGCCGCACGAATGGTGCCGCCGCCGCGCGAATTTGCGCTGTAAAAATTTCGGAACTTAGCATTTTCGACTTGTCGAACGCAGATTTCGACCAAGTGGCGTGTGTTCGCTACACCTAATTCGCCATGTAATATGGCGCACGCAACCCTAACTTGTATTCTTCGCTCGTTATATTCGAACTTTGCTGAAATCGATGACTCATCGCATGTGCGTCACATCTTTTGTTTCTGCAAATCGTAATCCTGCACACTCTCCCCCGCCCCAAATTTCACCAACTTAACACACTCAAACCTAAAAATTCATGTAATACCCTTCCTGGAAACCTAACTTTGCCAAAACTGCTGTCATATTGCAAACAATGAACATCTTTGTTTCCACAAATATAAGACTGCGCCCCTCTTCCCACCCCACGCTTTGCATCTTACAACGGTCCCCATGCAATTTCAGCATTTCATGCTTAGTAAATTTGCCTGTTTGAATTCGTATATTGGTAATAGCACGCGTCTGACTTTGAAATAATTCGAAAAATCCAAGTCCTATTCGCTCGCACAACTATCATACTTATCATTTTGCCTGTGCCAATGTTCAATTCCTGCCCACTTTGCATCTATGAATTTCGTGCAATTGCCTTATACAGATTACATACTTCGTTGTTTCATGTGTCCTTACTACCTTAATTTAGAAAATTGTACAAAGTATATGTCTGTAACTTAGAAATTTTAAGAGTTCACGTGTTTGTGTGTGTAAAAGATTGCCTATGCATTACCTTGTAGTGGGAAAGTTGTCTGTGTGCGTGTGTGTGAGTGAGTGTAAAAGTCTGTGTGTGTATTACCTTGTAGTGGAAAAATTGCCTGCGTGAGATAGACGGCCTTACGCGTATGAGAAATGCCCTATGTGTAAGTTATTTGGATATACCCGAGCAGGAAAAGTTGCGCAGGCGCCACCTTGGGAGCAGAAGTTTGTTCATTTTTGATAAATGCTGCAGGTGCGCCACCTAGGGATTTGAAGATTGTGTGTTTCCATGTCTTTTGGATTCATGTGTGTGTGAAAGCGCGAAGATGCGACCCCTTGTGAATTGAAAGATACATACCTGGGATAATTGGCCTTAGCCTCGTAAGAAATACCGTGTGTGTGTGTGTGTGTGTATGTGTGTGTGTGTGATGTAGAAAGGTGGCCATGTTGCATTCGGCTGATATCGCTGCTGCTAGATTCGTCGATTTTTGAGTTTCTGTGCGCTTGAAAGTTATGCCTGTCCCCGTCTTGGAAGTCGAATGTTGAAGTATTTGTCGGTTTTTGAGTTCGTGTGCGCAAGGAAATAAGAAATGTTCCCATCTTCCGACAGGAAGGGTGAGTGATCCGACGGTTTTTGAGTTCGTGTGCGCAAGGAAATAAGAAATGTTACCATATTCCGAAAGGAAGGGTGAGTGATCTGTCGGTTTTTGAGTTCGTGTGCGCAAGGAAATAAGAAATGTTACCATCTTCCGAAAGGAAGGGTGAGTGATCCGTCGGTTTTTGAGTTCGTATGCACAAGGAAATAAGAAATGTTACCATGTTCCGAAAGGAAGGGTGAGTGATCCGTCGTTTTTTGAGTTCGTGTGCGCAAGGAAATAAGAAATGTTACCATCTTCCGACAGGAAGGGTGAGTGATTCGACGGTTTTTGAGTTCGTGTGCGCAAGGAAATAAGAAATGTTACCATCTTCCGAAAGGAAGGGTGAGTGATTCGTCAGTTTTTAAGTTCGTGTGCGCAAGGAAATAAGAAATGTTACCATCTTCCGAAAGGAAGGGTGAGCGATTCGTCGGTTTTTAAGTTTGTACTTTCTTGAAATGTAAGATATATAGAAGAAATATTGAAGAAAATGGCTCTTGCCTGCTATATTTTGCTTAGTATTGTAGAAAATGCCGAATATTTGTTATAATTTCGAATAATTTACTTGTAAATACAACGATTATATACATATTTTCGAATAAAATAGCGAATATTGGTGATATTTTTGATACATATTCAGGATTTCTCATTTTCTGCTTGGTTCATGGTTTGGATTTGCCAGTTGCAAGACGCCCAGATTTTATGCGTGTAAGTCAAATTTGTGTATTTGGAGGTGCGGTGTGGAGGTTTAGAGGGTGGGGTGGCTGGTATGTATGGTTTCTGGCTTCCGACTTGTTCATTTCTTATGCATAAAATGCCTTTTTGTGTTCGTGATTTTCTGAAATGGCTGTTTGGAGGGTGAGTTTTTTCGCTTATACATATAGGAATGAGCAAGTTATCAGGTGTTTGGTCGTTGCCATATGTGAATTGCTGAAATGGATGTTTGGAGGGTGAGATTTGTCGCTTATACATATCCGGGTGACTAAGTTGCTATGTGTTGGACCCTGCCATAGGGGGTCTTCTGCTCGTCTTCACATAAAATTGATCAAAAGGGACGTAATTACATACAAGAAAGGCCTGTGCGTCGTGTGCGACCAAGCGCGGCGATTCGTGTTTCGCTGGCGCGCCATCTGCCGTCGTTGGTGAGAGGTATTGAGATAAAGAGAGAGGGATAAGGAGAAGGGTGTGGAGAGAGATGTAGAGAGATGGAATGTGGAGAAGGAGAGGTCGAGAGAAGGATCTAGGTAGAGTTGGGGAGAGAGGGGGAAGGGGAATGCCCAGGAGAGAGGTGCAGAGAGAGGGAGCGGTATAGGGAGATAGGGAGATGGAGAGAAAATGGGAGAGAGAGAAGGAAAGGGATGTGGAGAGATAGATAGGACGAAATGGGGAGGGAGAGAGAGAGAGAGGCAGAGGATGTGCACTAAAGAGCTACGCAGCCGTGCGTGACGCCTTCTAACCCCCTGATTCAGCTTAGATGTTGTGGTGAGCCGTAGAGAAAGGGAGAAGGAGGAGGAGAGGGAGGAGGAGGAGATGGAGAAGGAGGATAGAGAGAAGGAGGAGGAGAGGAGATGGAGAAGAAGGAGGAGAGGGTGAAAGGGAGATGTAAAGGCTGTGGAGCTGGCCATATAGTGCTAAATAGGGGTCACCAATTACTAATAATAGCTAACTAATTACTAATAATTGCTAACTATATGAGTTGGCGGAGCTTTGTAGTGCTATTTAGGGTTAGTAGTTCCTTTGTTGTGCTAATTAGTTGTCACTAATGCATAATAATAGCTAACTAATTACTTATAATAGCTAACTAATTACTAATATTAGCTAACTATATGAGTTTTCGAAGCTTTGTAGTGCTATTTAGGGTTAGTAGCCCCTTTGTTGTGCTAATTAGGGTTAGATAATGACTAATAATAGCTAACTAATTACTAATAATAGCTAACTAATTACTAATAATAGCTAACTAATTAGTATAATTAATAGGATTAATATAATCTAATTGTTCTAATTAAGATGACCTAATTAAGATGAACCTGCCTTCGGGCAGAGCACCATCATCATCATCATCATCAATTAAGATGACCTAATTAAGATGACCTTGACCTTGAACTTTGACCTTGACCTTGTACTTTGGCCAGTTTATTCGTACCCATACCCTCCCAAAAATGGCTGTGGCACAAGCCTATTATCACTACTAGCCTCTCGCGTCGCCGTATTTCAATCGTTTTTCAGTAACGGCCTGTTGCCGTTGACGTCATATTTTGACGTCATTTTTCGCCAAGCTTAGCTGCCGTACAACCCCGGGAAAAGATACATGCCTTCGGCCAAGGAGTCTATACAAAGAAGATACTCAAATATATTTTTTAAATGCTTGGTATATTTTTATAAATGCTTGGTATGATCAGATTATTTATAAAGAAACAGAGTACCAGCGTGACCGCACGTTGCCATGCATATTTTAGCACTTATATCTGAAACGTTACAACTAGACAGATGTCGGCCCCGCAGGGCCGAGGTGTGTGGAGTGCGTGGGGGGGCGGGTGGTATGCGTGAGGGGGGGTGGTGGGAGGGGAGGAAATTTTCCCGAAAACCCTCAAATTTCACAGGTGGCGTACAAGTGGAGGTCGGAGTGTTGTGGGGTCCAGTCGGGTGGTTGTGGAGTGGTGGGGTCGTGGCCGGGAGCGGGTCGAATCCTAAATTTCCCGGGCAACGCCGGGTACCCCAGCAAGTATCTATATAAACAAAGAGAAGATTCTGTGTGTCTGTTTGTCCGGAATGAACTTCAACAGTTTTTGAGCTTTTCACTCCAAACCTTCCCTACTGTGTCCGTCTCGGCATGGGACACCCAGTGGAGGGTTCGCGAATCTCTGCCACCATGGGGGTCAGGGTGGAGGGACAAAAAAACCTCATTCTCGCTACTTTTTCAGCCGTTGCCATGCATATTTTCACACTTATTCACCTGAAACGTTACAGCTAGACAGATTTTTAAACTGGACACCTCGTCTCCACCCAACACACACCTCGGCCCCCAGGGGCAGGGTAGGGGGCGGGAGTAGGGGGAGGAAATTTTCCCGAAAACCCTAATTTCACAGGTGGCGTACGGGTGGAGGTCGGAGTGTGGTGGGGCGGGGTGTGGTGGAGTTGGGGTGGGGTGGGTGGGGCTGGGAGGAAATTTTTCCGAAAACCCAAATTTTACGGGCGGCGTACTGGTGTAGGTCGGAGTGTGGTGAGGTGTTGTGGGGTGTTGCGGAGTGGGAGAGGCCGAGGAGGAAATTTTCCCGAAAATCCTAATTTCACGGGCGGCGTACCAGTGGAGGTCGGAGTATGGTGTGGTGTTATAGGTTGGGGTTGGGTGGGTGGTGGAAGGTGTGGGGGTTCGAGCTGGGGAGCAATTTTTTTTCCAAAAACCCAGATTTCACGGGTGGCGTACCGGTGGAGGTTGGAGTGTGGTGGGTTGTGGTGGGGTTGGGTGGAGTTAGGGGTGGGTTCGGGGTGGGGAGCTGAGCTGGGGAGGACATTTTTCCGAAAACTCAAATTTCACGGGTGGCGTACCGGTGGAGGTGGGTGATGTGGGTGGGTGGGGTGGGAGGAGAAAATTTTCTCGAAAATTCAAATGTCACTGGTGGCGTATTGGTGGAGGTCGGAGTGAAGTGGGGTGTAGTGAGCTGGGTGGGGACCGTGGGGTGTGGTGAGTGGAGTTGTGGCCGGGGCGGATCGAATTATAAATTTCCTGGGCAACGCCGTGTGCCCAGCTAGTCCTTAATAAACTTCATCGGTGCAAACTTCAAAATGACCGACTTGGCGAAACTTCACATCTACGTATAAAAATTCATTTTCATCATCCTTTTTTCAGTCGTCTATGAATTCATTCGGTATATATAAATTTTTTCCTTTTTCTCTCTTCACTGTTTGTCGACTTCATTATTGTCTGTTACATTCGCCTTTATTATCATAGCCATCATCATCGTCATGATCTTTCGTCATATTGGTTATCAGGATCACTGTTGTCGTTGTAATCATCGTCGTCATCATCATCATCATCATCATCATCATCATCATCATCATCATCATCATCATCATCATCACCATCATCATCATCATCATCATCATCATCATCATCATCATCATCATCATCATCATCACCATCATCCTCATTGCACAGTGTTTAGCCGAGTCCCACTGCTTTGGGGCTTTTTTTTAATCCGATGACCTTCTTTAGTCCTTTCGTCTAAATATCCGAGAAACATCTCGTAAATGCGAAAACTTGGCATATATAATATATACACACGGTGGGCCAGCAGGAATGCAACAACTTTGACGCCTTATAACTTGACCAATTTTTATCTGAAATAACCCATGCATTGCAAGCATGGGTGGACTCAGTCATCGATCAGTGGTCGTCTCGTGTTGATGCAGTCATTAAAACACGTTTTGGACATAATGAGTATTTTAATAGACTAATGGCAAATCAACTCAAGATGTTAATAATCAATTGTTAGTACTAAGTGGTTGTTTAGAATTGACATTTTCTTGCGGTTTGCAAAAAATGGGACTTCGAATATTAATAGGATTATCTCACAACGCCGTAATAGTATCTCTTAGATATTTTTCAGAATGATACAATGGATAACTATGTTCATTCCGATATATTGGACAAGACGCTCAGATAAAAAATGATCAAGTTATAAGGCGTCAAAGTTGTTGCATTCCTGCTGGCCCACCCTATATATATATATGTGTGTGTGTGTGTGTGTGTGTGCGCGCGCGCGTGTGTGTGTGTGTGTGTGTGTGTGTGTGTGTGTGTGTGTGTGTGTGTGTGTGTGTGTGTGTGTGTGTGTGTGTGTGTGTGTGTGTGTGTGTGTGTGTGTGTGTGTGTGTGTGTGTGTGTGTGTGTGTGTGTGTGTGTGTGTGTGTGTGTGTGTGTGTGTGTGTGTGTGTGTGTGTGTGTGTGTGTGTGTGTGTGTGTGTGTGTGTGTGTGTGTGTGTGTGTGTGTGTGTGTGTGTGTGTGTGTGTGTGTGTGTGTGTGTGTGTGTGTGTGTGTGTGTGTGTGTGTGTGTGTGTAAACACGAGCTGTCGAATTTTTCTGGGGAACGAAATGCTGCGTGTTTCATTTTTCTGAGGATAGTACGTATGGGTACAACGCCTCTAGAATTGTTCCGGGGAAAATCTTATTCCTGGGAGGAACTACCCCCCCCCCCCTAAAGACGTCTAGATTAAACACTGCTCATTGTCGGTGCACATCATCCTCATGACTCAGTTTAAGTCAGTTGCTGGATTTTCTTTTGTCGGCTATAGGCAACAGAAAGAGAAATGACTCCGATGATTCGTCGCTCGTGACCGATCTGAGAGCAGACGAAGAACAGTCAGGCCCACAGGGAGAAAGAGGAGGAGGAAGAGGGGGACGAGGAAGAATAGAAGGAGGTGAGGGAGAAAGCGATGAATATCGAGGCGCTAGAGAAGGTGATGACCTGAAGTCAGAGTTCAGTGGCCAGAGACAACTGTCGGAAGAGAGACAGTTGCCTAACATCGGCAACCACCAACATTCTGCTCCTTTTGACTCTGCGCTCGATCGACTGAGGTCTCTGCTTGGGACGACGGCCTTGGATGTCGACGACAGGGATGAGGAGGTAGAGGAGAACCAGAATCGAGAACAGGCAGAAGATCCTCAGAGACGCAGCATCATAAACGCCAACAGGAGCTACGTCGTTAGCGAAACTCTGACGCTGCTGAGCAAAATCGTAAGCCGATCCATCAGTTTAATAACATTGCACAAACCAGTCATAAATTGGTAGCACGACATTTAATCCCGCGACACTTAATACCGCGACAGTTAATCTCGGACACTTAGTCCCGGCGACATTTAGTCCCGCGACACTTAATCCCGGCGACATTTAATCCCGGCGACATTTGATACCGCGACTCTTAATACCTGTACACACGTGAGTACGAATAATTAATTGTACGACTGTTCAAAGTGTTCAGGTTTTCTGTTGTACATCTGTAAGCTACATAAAAGTATACATCATAAAGGGTTTTAAACAGGATTTGTTAAGTTCAGTCTACGATAAGGCAGTGACACCGACAGTGGAGGCGAATTTTGGCTGCAGTTTTATCGAATTTTACTGGTTTTATAATATTTAACTGCAAAGGTTAAACTCTTTTGAACAATAGTGAATATTGCCTTGAATATTGCTTTTATAGAATTTAACTTCTTAAAATGTTATTTTACTTTCCCGGTATTAACTGTCGCGGGATTAATTGGTCGCGGGATTAAGTGTCGCCGGGATTATGTGTCGCCGGGATTAAGTGTCGCGGGATTAAGTGTCCGGTACTAACTGTCGCGGTATTAAGTGTCGCGGGATTAAGTGTCATGGAACCCATAAATTGTATCCGACTTAAGACCGATTTTATGCAGATAGGTCACATATAAAATTATCATCAGCAACAAAGACATAGGCTAATGAACGGTTCAAACAGCAACCACAGTATAGCCTAATAACATTATAGTCGTCAATTTTTGTCAGTTGTGCTGCATCTGACTTTGCTCATAAAGGATTTTAAATTATAGGACCTATCCTAAATTTCTGCTATCATTATCCAACGCCTTATCGCATTTGCCTTCCAAGGCACCTTTGCTCAGCTGGAGCTTGATAAGTTCTAGCCATCTCAAAATGGATTTTTGCGTCTCCGGATGAATTTTGTACTTCTGATGAATCTGGGTGAAAATTATTTGCTGAAATGATCAGTTAATCATAGGCCTAAACATGCACACACAATCACGGGAGACGACTTTGGTAAAAATCCTGCGCGATTCGTAAGCGTAGTCAAGATCTCAACATTTCGAGCGTCACTCGAAAGCCAAGCGCAGAGCGCCAGCTTATTCACGAGCGCTGCATCAAGTCAGAAGGGTTGTCCAAAAGAGTAGTCCGAAGGAGGCGCCTGAACGATTTCTACATTTAAAAAAATTATTAATATAACTAGGACAATCAACAAAAATGAATACCTTATCGGACGCGATACAACAATATTGTCTTTCTTTTGCCAACACCTTGTGGACTTTGTCGTCCTGTAGGCCTACAATGGTCTAAAAAGTATTTATAAACGACTACATGCATTATTACAGAGAAGTATTTATTGGCCAAAGAGCTGTTTTATTTTTGCAGTTGAGCGATATCGAAGACAGGCTCGATCCGCCACCAGCTCCCCACTCGGTGAGCAGGAAATAAGGTTGCGCTGCAGACAATAGCGATTCGCTACAGCAACGAGAGGCGGATCAATATGCGACACTGACTAAGGAATTCAATTGAATTCATCTGAATCTTATCATGCATTACGAGAATGCCTAAAACAAATGCGTTGTCTGATAGGCAGCATATTGACATACTTATTTCGGACGGGTCGCTTATAATAATCTTCATTTAATCTCTCAATCTGACACACCGCAGAATGATTACAAGTACATGCTATACGAAATACGGCCCACAATAGCACGACACGCAGGTCGGCTTTACAGCAGTGGGTTCGGTAACTTAACACTAATGACCTAAGTACTGGATCACTCTTGGTCGGCCAAGCCAGAAGTGGGAGGGGCTATCTTTATTTTTAGCAGAACACGATTTAAGCAACACAACAGCTTATGACTGATTTTCATATACAGGCAGAGCACCATATACTATTTTTAGTCGTATATATTTTAAGATATTCAGTGTCCTTCAGTACCAATTCCTACCAAAAGTAGAGATAGCATGACGTAACACTAGAACGTTTATTAATGTCATAATAAACTAATTTCCAGTTCTTTTGTTCAAAACTGTTGTAAAAATCTGCGTAGAAAAAACATTTGTTTCAAACATTCTACTGCACGTATAACCCAATGGCTATGACTTATGACTACTTGGTTATTGATCTTCTGGAACTACGTACACAGTCAATAGGCCTACATTAATTTTCCAATTCCACTACTAGCTAAACTGTCCAAGAAAGCACAGCTTTAATATCTAATTTTTATCCATCTAAAAAATTATCCTTGAACCCTTCTGTGTGAACTTTGTGCTCTTGTTTGGTAGTAGGCCTACTTGTCTACACGGCAAGAAAAGACCAGCCATCCATTTGTGCAGTCCAGAGCTAAGAAACTTTAGTCAAACAGTTTGCTAAAGGCTGAAAATCTCACAGCTACTATGAAGGTTGTATTAATAATTATGAGAGATTCCATTAGCAGACGCCTCAGAAGCAAGTAGGAGATTTCCAAGTTCACATAGATCTGTGGAAGTGCCCAACAGAGTCAAGTATACATGCGATCCGCTAGACACAATCTTGGATCACCAATGGTTACAAGTTACAACTCCTGCTTGTATACTACTGTAGAAGAAAAATTCAAAATTGTTTAGCAGGAAGCTAAACTCTACGATTGGCAAATTATAGCAAATCGTAAACACAAATTTGTACTGAGACTAAACTTATGCATTATAGGTATATATTACATTATGCATATAATATGCATATAATATGCCTATAAGTGTGCAATGCACGGTTGATGCACTATTTGAACAGCGTGTTAATATTTGAGATGTGCAATACATAATTGGCCCGCTTATATATATATATATATATATATATATATATATATATATATATATATATAAGCGAGCCAATTATGTGGGCCATATATATATATATATATATATATATATATGGCCCACAAGTGTGTGTGTGTGTGTGTGTGTGTGTGTGTGTGTGTGTGTGTGTGTGTGTGTGTGTGTGTGTGTGTGTGTGTGTGTGTGTGTGTGTGTGTGTACACGTGCGTGCGTGTGTGTATATGTGTACAAGCCATGCTTGCTGCACAAAAAACTCTCTGATGAAAGTGATGTGAACATTTTTTACATATAGTCTACAGTAAGTATGCGTTGAGCTAGCACAAAAGCAGAATGACAAAGTGCGCAAGATTGAGTTGTGTGCGTTGACATGAGAAGAAGAAATATTCGATAGGATATAAACAATTTTTTTCCAACTGGAATACATTAAATTATACTCTTCGGGAATAGCCTAGTTATGAAACGCAGCCTATTTATTTTACGCTTAGGTCTTCAGAAACTCTTGTTGGAAATGTGAGCAGGCGTAAAATTGACTGGAGTTAAAAGACACGACACGGGTCTTAATATTTGGACTATTAATTTTAATCAAACGATGAACTGGCTCTTATCTTACTGCCCCTGACCGTCTTCCTTCAGCAACCAAGTAGAATCGATACATCCTTCGCGATCTTAGAGGACAAATAAAAACGTCACTAGGCCTACGTGTTTCTGCTTCAAATAACATATAAATAATAGGCATATGCTTGCTTGTTTCTGAGTCAAACCCGTCATAAAGCCCTGGACAACGCAAATTACACAGACTTCAAAGACGAGTTGGTGATACCTTTTAGGACATCTATAATTCTATATATGCAGTAGGCCTAAGTCAGTGAGTGGTAGACGTCAGTAGCCTACGCAGGGAACCAACGAAGTGGTTTAAGATTGCAGCAGGCGTGAAGCAGAGATGAGGACTGCAACCAGATAACCTGTTGATTTTGACTCCCATGCAGACTATCTAGCAAAGACATTTTGGTCGAGTGAGCTGTTTGGAATCCATGGTGAAGAGGATACAGTGCCGAATGGAGGAGGAGGGATACATGATGGTTTTCAGTAGGATACGATGTTAGGTCCGCTGCTGAATCCTATGTACAGAGTCCGTTGCAATTAGCAGCCGATGACAATGCTCATAAGGATTCGTTTAAGTCTAATAAATGTCATTACTGAAGAGTCGATTTTTATGCACGAGTTATCACATGATATCATTTGTTTTATGCAAGTGCATGGCTATTTATTAAGTGTTTTGGTTGATGCCCCTATATACATGTGTGTATGCGCGCGTGACTGTGTGTGTGTGACTGTGGGGCGCGGTGGCATAGTGGGTATGTTTGTTGTCTTGTAGCCGGAGGGTTGAAGGTTCGAATCCACCTCAAGTCGCCGCGTAGGGACCATGGGCAAGTTCTTCAGTCGCAATTGCTCAGCGCTTCGGCGTGAAACTCCGATGCAGTGTCCGCTCCGCAGTCGGGAGCGCCTCTTAGTAGCGAGGTTGAAGAGGCCCTATCACAAGCGCACTGCGCACATACAAACAGACAAACAATCTCTGTGTGTATGTGGGGTGGGTGCGCGCGCGCCCGGACATAGACGCAGATACTTATGCATAGAGCACTTATACCAGGTCCTGGATATTACATTTAAATATTTTTGAATACAGACCAGACTCTCACAATGGATCCGTGTTCATTTTTGATCATTCGTTCGAATCAAAAATTTAGTCCATGTTAAGTAGATAGGCCTAATAGTGGATGCATGTTATCGTTATGGTATATGAATTAGAGGGATACTCCATCGCCACTTCCTCTACAACCTCATGTTCTTCTTCTTTCTCCTCCCCATTCTCATGTTGCATAATTATAATCATTTCTAATAATTATGTAGCCTACTCCTGCGATCATAAACACGGATTCTGCATCCCCATCTGTTTCTTTACTTCCTTTTGATTGTCCTCCTCTCAGACATTCTCACGGAAAACGTCCACTCATCGACATCTCCTCCCAATCCTCGTCTTCGTTCTCCACATCCACGAGCCATTCTTCTGCCCGAACCGGTAACGTATATTCACGGAACAGTGTTTACATGATCGCAGACGGCAATGAAATTCGAAATTGTCAAATGATGACGCCAGTGTAACGACTGCAATTCTGGTGTCCGTCTCTCACTCTGTATTATCAGGCTACTAGGTGAGGTACCCGGCGTTGCCCGGGAAATTTAGGATTCGACCCACTCCGGCCACAACCCCACCACACCACACCCCACCACTACAACCTCCACCGGTATGCCAGCCGAGAAATTTTGGTTTTCGGGCGGCAAATTTGCCCCCCAAATTTCCCCCACTCTCCCCCACCTCCACAATACGCCACAACTAACTCCGACCTCCACCGGTACGCCACCCGTGAAATGTTGGTTTTCGGGGAAAAAATTTCCCCCCAAAATTTCCCCCCAGACCCCTCCCCACCCCTTCACAACACGCCACCACTAACTCCGACCTCCATCGGTACGCCACACGTGAAATTATGGTTTTCGGGGAAAAAATTCCCCCCCAAAATTTTAACCCCCCTCTACCCCCCCTCCACAACACGCCACCACTAACTCTGACCTCCACCGGTACGCCACCCGTGAAATTTTACTTTTCGGGAAAAAAATTTCACCCAAATTTCTTTCCCCCCCACCATCCACCAGGCCCACCCCTGCACCTCCCACTCGACACCTCCCCCACCCCACCTCCCCACCCCCACAACACGCCACCACTAACTCTGACCTCCACCTGTACGCCACCCGTGAAATTTTGGTTTCCGGGGAAAAACATTTCCCCCAAATTTCTCCCCCCCACCACCCCACCTTCCACCACCCCACCCCCACCCCACCCCACCCCATTCCCCCCAACACCCCACCACTAACTCTGACCTCCACCGGTACGCCACCCGTGAAATTTTGGTTTTCTGGGACGAAGTGTGAAAATACATCCGGACATCCGGACATACATACATACACACAAACGGAAGGACAAACTTTGAGAAATATATTATAGATAATTATGCTTGACGTAATGCTATGTCGCTGGTGTCAGACAAGACAATTTTCAACCGTTTGCAGTTTGTGAAGATCTCCCTAAATCAAATCGATGAGGAGTGAGTTTCAATTATTGTCAAGCATTTGGAAACAGTTGACCTAGCCATGTGGAGAGATATTCGAATGATAGAACGCTGGCTCGAACTCGAAGATCAGATTCTGAAGGACAACTTTCATTGAGTCGTATGCAGTGGATGGTGGATGGTTTGTTTCAATTGCAGATGGGATCAACATTATAACTAAACGAGTTGACTATATGATGCGCACCCGTCAATCAATTATCTCCGTTTTTATACATACATGCATGCATACATATATACATACATACATACATACATACATACATACATACATACATACATACATACATACATACATACATACATACATACATACATACATACATACATACATACATACATACATACATACATACATACATACATACATACATACATACATCGAGTGTTCACGCGATCTTCGATTTAGTGCGAAAAGGTTACTCGACCAACGCAGTAAGCTTATACCAACTGCAGAGATCCTGTCCCGAGTGCATTGAGCACATTCAGTCGAGGATCTGCGGGCATTTAGTGCTGAAATGTTAAGGCCGATGCTCATTTGATGAGCGCATGCTGTAAAGATTGATTTCGAGTTTCTATATGAAGTAATTAATATCTAAAGTTGATGGTAGCTGCAGCACATGTCATGCGTAGACATAATTATTGTTACATGAATTCATTAATCTGTTGAGCTATAATCTGCATAGTCTTTAATATATGCACTTGTTTGAAGCCCCATAAAACATAGTATTGCATGAATGCATACATGCATACATACTTACATACAAACATACATACATACAAACATACATACATACATACATACATACATACATACATACATACATACATGCATACATACATACATGCATACATACATACATACATACATACATACATACATACATACATACATACATACATACATACATACATACATACATACATACATACATACATACATACATACATACATACATACATAAATACATACATACATACACAGTATTACATACACGCACACATACATAGGCCTGTGCTTACATAAATAAATGAGTTTTGAGACGCTTTTTGAAGGAAGGAAGTAAAGTTAAGCTACGAAGAGAGAGCGGAAGCCGATTCAATTACATGGATGCTGAGGCATGGAATGCACGTGATAATTATGAGCCCATAACTGTTTTGTATCGGGGTTCAGCTAAAAGGCTTGAATCCGGCGATGAGCGAAAGCAACGAGTAGGAATGTATGGAGTCTGTAGTGACTGAAGGTGTGTTGGTAACTAAGACTTTGTAAATCAAACGTGCTGATTTGAATTTGATCTTGTACTGAACTGGAAGCCAATGCAGCTAATGGACAGTGATGAATTAATACTGTCGAACTTGTTCATAGTGGGTCGAGCAGCAATTTTTTTATCTCAACTTTTTTATGACTGAAACATTTTTGCTACAAATGGTTAGGCCATTTCAATCTGATGCCTAAAGGCCCAGAAATTCAGGCTTTGGACCGGAGCTATACAGGGTGGCTCAATAAAAAAGGTCCCACCAGATAAAATGCAATACCTTCGCAACCGATCAAAACTTTTCTGCGAAAATTTTACAATTTGCACGGGAATGAATTTCCAACAAACCTTGAAAGTTTCACTTAAAATATTTCATGTTTGCAAAAGTTACGACTGTTTAAACTTTCAATTCCGTTTTCCAAATATCCGCGGAAAATGAACGTCATTTGTAGATTTTCAAGTCAAATCACATTACTTTTTACTGCGATCTCAGAATTCCGTTTTGCATTTTATCGTAAAGTAGGCCTACGGTGTGAGTGTCCACTACCTGCTTTAACACGAGCTCGAATTCCTTCTGCGATGCTAGGTATGGCCTTGCTGATCGAGTCCTGCGGCAACTGACCCACCTTAACAGCAAGACTTCTTTCAGCTAGCCAATGTTCTTCAACTTGGGATGAAATGTCTTGCAGCATTCCAGCATAGCTCCCCAGACGTAATAATCAAGAGGGTTAAGGTCTGGCGAGTTTGTTAATTATTCATCATTGCCAATCAATTTGCTGCAGTTGATAGCAATAAGGTAGCGTCATCGTAATCGACCTTCCTGCGCGAGCAAGCAGGTGCACCGTCCTGCTGGAAAATAAAGCCAGATGTCAGAACATGCCTGTAGTCTTCAATGAGTCTGGGTAAGAGAGTTCAACGATAAGTTTGACATTTAGCCTACTGAATGAGATGAAGTGCAGTCTTCCCTTGCAGCCGTAACACACGCCAGTAGATCTGATGTCGAAACCATGATGTGCTTTGCATGATGTACTTAACCCTTTCGACTACTAAGCAACTTTCATGAATATCGCACTCTTTTCTGTCAGACCAAATGACCACTTCCTGCCTCTATTCCGACACCTGACCTCCGTTACTTAAACACTCAGATTGCAGATAGCCTTCATTGCGCTCAGGCTCCATTGTATTTTGCTATGATCACGCGATGATGTCCCAGTCTCTGTGAGTCTGTTCACGCAGCGTTCGAGTTCCCATTTTATCATCCGCAGAAACTTTGCCCATGTCGTTCTGTAACGGCGTCACAAATTGAGACCTTAATATATACAATATTTTCAAAATACTCACAGCTTGATTCATAAACAACTTCTCTACAGCTCTTAGTGAGGTCGTATGACCTTATCATCATTTTGTGTGTTGCAATTTGTAAAAAGAACCTTGAAGTCCACATGTATTGGAACGTGAATCTTCGGAAATTTGATCAAATGGAATTTAAAGTTTAAACAGCTGTAACTTTTGCAAACATGAAAAGTTTTAAGTGAAACTTTCAGAGATTGTTGGATTTTAATTTCCCTGCAAATTTGGAAAATGTCACAGAAAATTTTCAATCGGCGGCGAAGATCCGCTGGGACATTTTTTATTGAGCCACCCTGTATATAATTGCCTGCAATTGGGCCTCAACTGGTTTTCGTTGGTCGTGACAGTTCAACGTGATTAGGACGAGACAGTATACGACAGAAGCACCCAGATTCAGATTATCAAGGATTCGTTGTTTTTAACGTCCACAACAGAAAACACTGACGTTGAAACAACTTTATAAAGAAAAAGTGCTATCATTAATTTGATAGCGATTTCTGGTGTTTCCTTGGACACGGAAGTTTCGCAATAATTCAATAGGTTTCGACAATTCGAAAATGATGAGAACTGTGGTGTATATTCTGCTGTTGGTCATATGCTGCTTTTGCTCTTCAGCCTCTGGTAATAAGACAGCAAAAAGTACGTAGAGTTTTCAAATTAATTAACAAATTCGTCATTTCGTCCTCTACTCCTTTAAATGTCTATGTTGTTCGCTTCCTCCGTGTTTCCCTTTGCATCTCTTTCCCCTTAGCTTTCAACTTGTTGTTGTTCGTGTTCCTGTTCTTCCTCCTCTTGTTCCTGCCCTACAAATTCAACGTTTAGGCTGTATACAACACAATCGATCACGTAGGCCTACTGCTATTCAAAGCATAATTGTATAAACTTTTTCGTTTTTTATTCTTTCCCAAAAACGTCGTTTTTTCGTTTTTTTATTTTTCGTGTCGTTTTATTCCGTCTTTACTTCTGATTAGATTTTAATTGCATTTTTTCATAGTAATTGTAATCGTAATCTCCTAATTTCTAAGGCGCCACGGGAAAGCCAAGCGCGGGGCACCGGTTTATTCACGAACGCTGCGTTGAGTTAGGAGGGTTGTCCGTGAGAGTAGTCCGTGGTGGTCCAGGTCGAGGTACCGTAGGATAATCAGCAGCATAATCTTATGCGAACTTAGACTATGTTCACAATTTAAACTTGAAAGGACTTCAATGCCTTTAATTTTTCGCAATTTCTCATTTGACCAAAGCAATAAGAAAAAAACTGTTGTGGATTAATGTAACTTTTAATTAACTTTGGCATCCTAATAAAGTTGTGTTATTTTCCGATTAAGATAAAATTGTATTAACAAGGTTTTCAAGTTTAACATTCAGTTGAAGGTGTTAGGCCCACAAAGTCAAATTATTTTCCGTTTCCGTTTTTGTCGTGTTTTCCGTTTTTTTAAATTTTAAATTCGAATAAAACGACTTTTTCCGTTTTTTAAAATTCCGTTTCCATCGATTTTTTAATCCATGATTAAAGACTGCCGTTCTGATCCATTGATGATCCCGATGATCCGTTGGTTCTACTTAACACTAGGTCTATAGCAGCAGTTCCGTGTCTTGAGTTGCGAAGAAAGAAACAGCTTCAAGACGTCGTAACTGTGTGTTATATTAATTGATTCGTTTAAATAGCGACTGTTGAGTCCGATTAGAGTTAGACCTATGTGAGTCTCCCAAAATTTGTAATCTCTTGAACTCAAAGCATAGAATGATTTTGAATTAATATTACAAAGCTAGCATGTCTATGGTTTGATCTGAACTTCAGTTTCCGTCTGACTTTAAGACTGGAAAGGGTTAATTAATTATTTACACATTTTAAATTACTTCAATTTTTTTACTGCTACAGCGCATGATTATCAGAAAATCTAATGGCTAAGATTATAGTTGCGAAAAATAGTCTTATTCCCACATGATATTTTTACAGTTTTGGTGTCAATTTCTATATTTATTGTAGAGGCTCGGGTTTTCCGAACACCGTGTACAAATACATATAGGTGGACATGTGGGTTCAGAACAAACATGTAATCGTATTGCCAAGAAATTGCCAAAAGACTTAATTTTATACAATTATTATAGTTTAACGTCTAGAACTATTAGTTTTTCATTTTGACTCGTTTATGCTTTTCAAATGGCCACTGAAAACGGCCGGATCACACTTTTGATTTTTGTGAATTGTTAGAAAAATTTATACCAGTTCTGACGCTCATTTTAACCTTCACCCCCCCCCCTTCCCACACACACACACACATCACAATAGCACGGGCTTTGAACAAGGACAGCGGGAGGGTTTGACGCCATCAGAGGGCAGGCAACTTAACCCTTTAAAGGGTAGAGGCAATATTATGTTTTCCTACTGGTCGATGTACTTAGAAGGCACTGGAGACGTTCCCGCAAGCATATTATTATGTTTTCATTTACCAGCTGTCACTATGGTATGCATGAATGTATGTACGTATGTATGTATGTACGTATGTACCTGTATGTATGTATGTATGTATGTATGTATGTATGTATGTATGTATGTATGTATGTATGTATGTATGTATGTATGTACGTATGTACCTGTATGTATGTATATATGGTGCATGTATGAATGTATGTGTGTATGCATGCATATATGTATGCATGTATGTATGCATGTATAATAGGTATGTAAATGTATGTATGTATGCACCATATATACATATATACATACACACATACATACCATACATACGGAGAGGTACATCGTCTCGCGACGTTCACGCAGATGGCGGATGCGGATCTTCTACTTTCTTGTGGATTGTGCAATTGCCAATTCCCTCGTACTGTACAATTAGGTCTGCCACTTAGTACGAAACTCTACTCCAGTGCTGTCCAACGTGCGGCCCGCGGGCCGCATGCGGCCCGCGAGGTGATTTCAAGTGGCCCGCACGGGCTCACTAAATTTTTGCACTTGGTGTAAATTGAAGTAAAGGATAAAGACAATGGTCGACTTGAGCGTTTATTTTTGTTATTGATGTTGAAGCAGTTACCGATTTGTATTGCTATCAGAAAGGCCAATCCGAAAACTGAATCTCTTCTTTCTTTTCCTGGATCTAGGTTCCCGTAGTCTATCTGGCGATTGACACACGATTTCTGGTTTTGACAACTCTTATTTCTGTAAGGTGAGGGAGATAATTATATGGCGACCTGGGTCCGACGTCTACAAGCTCACGACCCGGAAACGGACCTCTCAAACCGTTCACTTCTAGTCAGTCCCTGGGATGTGTCGGCTACAGAGTACAACACGTACGTCTGCAAAATGACTGCGACCATGCTTTCGAGAGGTAGTCGAGTTATAGTTCTGAAGATTAGAAAGGAGCAATCGATAAGAGACCCATGGCCGACGAATGGCGATGTCGTTGCCCTTTCTGGTCCGACGACTGTGATTGCTAGCTCTTTAGACGGGGATTCTGGCTTCGATGAATTTTAGAAAAGCTAGAGCAGGAGGCTGGAAATTCGCCCAGTAATAAAGTGGATCTTAGCCTAACAATTGACTGCTCGACGTAATGAACAGCTGAGCTGGCTAAACTGTATGGGCGACGAAACTGAGTGCAATGCTGAGTGCAATGCTGGGATAAACGCCATCCTTGCACATTTTGTTGCTCAACTATAGTGAAGCATGACAATCGTGGTTTGTGATGTGTAGTCCACATGTTATTAGGCCTATTCATTATTATTATTCCTGTGGGACTTGTCCAACTCTTCCATAAACTGCTCAAGACATTCCTCTTTGGCCATTCCAGGGTCGGGAGCATCTCTGTTCAGGTATCTTGAACCGGCGGCAAATAAATTTCATATGTAAAGAGATAGATTGATAGATTATATAATCATTCCATATTAAATTTTAGTACTCATTTCAAAGCTAATATTACATGTATTATCAATATATTTTAGCCACTCCTTTTGAGTTTTCTGTTGCGGCCCTCGGCTTCAAAAATCTTGCTTTTGCGGCCCGCGGTACCAAAAAGGTTGGACAGCACTGCTCTACTCTGTAATTTCCTATTGTTTTTACTAATGTTTCTTACATGATTGACAACAACACTGCTTTTTGGTTTCACTTGTTTCTAATTCGTTCATTTGGGCTTAGTGGGCAGTGGCGACAATGTTGCCACTACAAGTTTCGGCTTCGTGGGCAGTGGCGACAATGTTGCCACTACAAGTTTTGGCTTCATGGGTATAGGACACAATATTGCCATTTTTTAAAAGTCAACTTTTCCACATGATGAATATATTCCCTCTATATGGTTAGTTAGCAGGCATATAATATGTAATTATTATTGTTGTAACTGTTCAGGGCCATTATGCCCTTTAAAGGGTTAACATCGTAGTTAATGCGAAATGAATATTATATCCTTTAAAAAGCGGGTCGTACGACTTTTCATTTTATCCTTTAGGTGCCTCGGCACTAGAATACATGTATACGCTAAGACCCAACGTGACTGAAAGAACTTCCCTTCCTTCTGTGCGCATGGATCGATTAGTCCAAATACATACAAACATACACATATACACACACACATATACATACATACATACATACATCCAAACATACATACATACATACATGCATGCATGCATGAATACATACATACATACATACATACATACATACATACATACATACATACATACATACATACATACATACATACATACATACATACATACATACATACATACATACATACATACATACATACATACATACATACATACATACATACATACATACATACATACATACATACATACATACATACATACATACATACATACATACATACATACATACATACATACATACATACATACATACATAAACCTACATACATACATTCCTAAATTGTTGCTCTCATACATGTATACATGCACCTATTTATTGTCTATTTACTTACTTCTTACCTACTTAGTTGATTACACATACTTACTTTTGTGCATTTGAGTGATGTGAGAGATACATAGGCCTAATACTGGTTCATTTTGGCAGCATTTCCAATCATTAACATTAGATATTTTATTGATTTCGGTTGCTTTCAACGATAGGCTGCCGTGTGTCTTCTGTTGGTTTTAGAAGCTAAATGTGTTGGACGATACATACACATCTGCGCTGGAGGTAAGCAACCGCTGCTATGGCCACCCCAGACGCATTTAGTTACATTAGCATGTAATGCGACTGAATTTAATTATATATTGGATTTCAATAATTCTTTGTTGAATTTTCCAGTGGACATAATATATATATACATATATTCATACATACATACATGCATACATACATACAAACAAACATACATACATACATACATACATACATACATACATACAAACATACATGCAAACATACATACCTACATGTACATACATATACATACATACATACTTGCATACATACATGCATACATACATACATACATACATGCATCATGCATACATACATACATACATACATACATACATGCATACATACATACATACATACATACATACATACATACATACATAAATACATACATACAAACATACATACATACATACATACATACATACAAACATACATACATACATACATACATACATACATACATGTACATACATACATACATACACACATACATACTTGCATACATACATACATACATACATACATACATACATACATACATACATCATGCATACATACATACATACATACACACATACATACATACATACATACAAACATACATACATACATACATACATACAAACATACATACATACATACATACATACATACATACATACTTACAGACAAACATACATACATACATACATACATACATACATACATACATACATACACGCATACATACGTACATACATACGTACATATACATACATACGTGCATTCATGTACATGTTCAGGATCCACATCTGCCGCGCTGATATCCATTACTGATAAACTCCAAACCATGCTCGTATCTGAGCCCTATGTAAGACTCCTGTCTCTTGATTTTAGCAAGGCTTTCGACACCATTATACACAAGCACCTCGCCGACCAATTAGCATCACAGCCCATCCCGGATTTTTTATACAATTGGGTCCTTGCTCTCTTGCACGAACGTCAGCACTGCACAAAATTTGGGGGTGAAATCTCTCCGCTCTGTACCATCAATGCTAGTAATGTGCAAGGCTCTGGCCTTGGTCCTACTGATTTTGTCATAGCCATTTCCAGTCTCAAACCTAAATTCAGTGGAAATCTTCTCCCTAAATATGCTGATGATAGCTACTTGCTTATCCCAGCTTCTTTCATTGACACCACTCTTTCAGAACTTGACCATATATCTCAGTGGGCATCCATTAGCAATCTAAAACTAAATCAAGCTAAGACCAGTGAAATGATCATCAGGCGACCTCGGTCTAAAGCTATTGCTCTCCCTCCCTCCCATCACGGGCATCGAAAGGGTCCAGCAGATGGTTGTTTTGGGTGTCACCATCTCTGATCGGATTGGCTTTGAGGCTCACGTTAGCAAAATATGTTGTAAAGCCCGGCAATCCATGTTTGCTCTGCGTGTTTTAGTTGCCCACGGCCCCCATGGTCAACGTCTGTTTGACGTTGTAAGAGCTACTACCATTGCGAGATTACTTTATGCCTCCCCTGTTTGTGGGGGTTTGCCAACGCAATGGAGCGTAAACGTCTTAACGGTCTTTTAAGAAAATTGACCCGTTCAAGCTTTCTTCCAACCGATTTTCCTAGTTTTGACACTCTCTGTTCTAGGGCTGACTCTGCTCTTTTCCGCTCTATCCTCTTAAATCCTTGTCACACTCTTCACGACCTCCTCCCTCCCATTAAGGCCACTCCATACAATACTCGAAAAAGGCCACATAATCTAACCCTTCCTAGAGTTGATTCTTTTGCCAGAAACAGTTTTATTATGCGAATGTTATATAACTGCTTAAATGTTTTTTCTATTATTTATTTCCTCTGTAAACTACTGTGCGTTTGCTGGTGGTATAATAAAGAATATTCTTACTTACTTACTTACTTACATACAATACATACATACATACATACATACATACATACATACATACATACATACATACATACATACATACATACATACATACATACATACATACATGCATGCATGCATGCATGCATACATACATACATACATACATACATACATACATACATACATACATACATACATACATACATACATACATACATACATACATACATACATACATACATACATACATACATACATACATACATACATACATACTTACATACATACATTGTTTGTTAGCTTTTTCATTGATGGATTTATGAAATTGCTTGATTTTAAACCATCGTCGGATGATTATTTATCCACTTCCTAATTTCCTTCAAGCATTTTGTTTCACTTCTCACAATATTCCTTTCCTCCTCTCCAATGCATCTCCTCCCTTTTGTTCCTTTCATACATTTTGCGACCAATTCCATTTTTCCTATCATTTCAACTTCTTTGATTTAAACATTGTTTAACTTGAAACATTACTACATAATCTTGATAGCCCTTAGTTTGTCTTTTTATGGTTTCTGCTCTGCATATTTCTCTGCTTCCATGCTGTCTAAATCTACTAAAAAAAGATCTGAGTCGAATAGAGGAAAGGCATTAGCTATAGACAGCACAGCCTGCATAGGTACATTTTTTCTCTTTCTGTAGATCCAATAGCCAGTTTCTATTTAGTTCCGAAATAGTGTGCACGTCGTTGAGAAGTACTTTAAAAGCCAAGTGATGATTGATCGTCTGCAGTGCAGACGATTCGATTCGATATTGCAACTGCAATCATCACTTTCGTCTCATCAACAGAAACTTAGATCTAATACAGGAAAGTTTTCTGAAAATAGAGAATAACGATTATTGTCATCATCAACGTCATCATCATCGTCGTCGTCGTCGCATCGTCGTTGTCATCATCATCATCATCATTATGGGTCAGCTGCTGATGCGTTCTATTGTCTGTTAGGCGGCATGAAGAGAAATGACATCGATGATGGTTTGCCCAAGGAGACCGATCCAAATGCAGTCTACGGAGAAAGGCAAGACATACAAGAAGCAAGTGGAGGAGAAACAAGAGAAGGCAGAGATGGAGGAGAGAGGGACATTGGTGGATTTGGAGGCTCTAGAGAAGGTGATGATGACCGGCGTAGGCAACCGTCGGATGAGAGACAACTGGTGGACATCGGAAATGACCGTCGAGGTCATTCTTCTCGTTCTGCTCAGCTTGACTCCACCATCAGTCGACTGAGGTCTCTGCTTGGAACGACGGATCTGGATGTCGACGACCCAGGGGAGGAGGAAGGGAAGAGGGAAGAGCGGCAGAAGGAGGAGGAGGAAGAGCCACAGAGACGCAGCAACACGGACACAGACAAGAGCTACATCATCAGTGAAACTCAGACGTTGCTGACCAAAATCGTAAGCGTGCTTTTACAATAACAGATGAGGACATAAACAAATACAAAGCAAAAATGGCCAAAGAACCCAGTAGAAGCACCAATTACAGCGTTTGTAGCCTACTCGTCATCATTTGTTTTGTATTTGACTTTTTTCAACAAACATTTTTGAAATTTCTTGAAATGCAATAGTTTATTAGATCAGCTAGTCATTATGTGCAATTGTGCATCTTTGCTTAGGGAATAGCCTACGGTCCTGCGCTACTATGGCAGATGTTTAATCTCTAATGAAGAGCACCATTCGTTTTCAAGTCGCTTTTGGTGCACTCTCGCTGTAAGTCGCTGTTAATGGGTTAAAGACATCATGTTGCATATTTTGGGCGCTGTAATAATATCGCAATTACAATTATGATAATAAATCGGGTCCTTCTTTTGCAAAAAGCCTCTGAACTTCGTCGCCTCTTAAAATGCGTAAATATAAATAAATGACTATTAGACATTATTACAGAGATAATGGTATAGATCTAACTTGTAAAAGAGATATTAATTGATGTAGGAGCTGTTTTGCTTTTGCAGTTGAACGATATCGAAAGCAAGCTCGATTCGCCACGAGAGTGAGCAAGAAATAACGTTACACTAACGACGCCGAGGAAAATATTATAGGCCACACTGACTAAATTTGTCAAGTTAAATTCGTCTGAACTCAAGTACCGGATCCGGCTAACACTAATTAATCAAGAGAATGCCTAACACAAATTCTTTGTTTTTATTGGTCGATTCTTACCTATGATAGTTCAGATTCATCGGAACAGCTACCATAATTGCTCTTAGGCTACTTCATTGGCGGATCTAAGGGGCAATCCGGCCATTCTCCCTTGAGAAATGTGCATAGGACGTGCACCCCATTAGGTTTCAACAAACAGGTTTCTATCAAAATTCAATCAGCAGCACCAGGTCATTAACCAACTTAGTGTTGGCTTGGAAAATGATGTGTCGTCAAGAGACATTTTGATCAGACGGATAAAAAAGGTCATCAGTAATTTTTAGCAGGAAAAATGGTATATATTTTCAGGAAACTTTGTCCAAATGACTAAAAAAAATCAGCAGTTTTTTCGGCCAAAAAACAACGAATTTTTTTCCCGCCCAAGGTCAAATTTTTGACCCCACTCTTCGAAAATGTCTGTATCCGTCCCTGGACTACTTGTGCATTTCGAGATATTTAGGCTCTTTGGCACCAATTCGTACCAATAACGGCGATATCCTGACTCTTGTTTTCTCTGCTAATGCCATAATCAACTTATCTGAAGTTCGTTTTTTAAAGTTGTTGTAAGCAACTGCGCAGAAATCGTTTCAACGATTCACAGCTCCATGTACTAGAGGAGTAGGCCTATTACATATACAGAACCGTGCAATAAAAATACTACTGAACGAAGCGGAACGAATGATTTACTACTAATTGTAGGCCTATAGACAATAAAACATTTGACCTTGGTTCCATTTTGTATAATCTCTGTACACGTTTGTTTGGCGGCAGACACATATAGTACGTCAAGAAGGAAGGCCAGACCTGCAGCCAGATGCGCAATATTGTGTATTCCATAGCTACGAAATTGTCCAAAGTTGAATAAATGGCTAATAATATGTCGCAGTTAATTCTGTGTAAAGCAAATAGTTACCTTGGCACTATTTTGTAGCCATACGAGCGTACAGCAACCAGACGCCTCAGAAAGAAGTGGGTGATTGACACTGCAGCTTCATAGAGCTCTGTGGAGGAATTTCAATATCGCCGCTATATATACACTGAGTATACAGGAATGTCGTGTTTTACTTTCTTACACGCAGGGTGAATTCATCATTCAACGAGCTCGAACTGCTCTTAGACAGCACCGTATATTCCCTTATTTTTTGGCCCCATGGTATGGAATGGGCTTCCGCGGTCTAAACGCCTTATGCATTTGGGTTTGCTCAGATGCGTTGAATCGCAGCCCTAAAGCGGTGCTTTTCAGGCGAGGTTGGGACAGAAGCACTCCTCAATAGTAAAGCCTGAAGAGGCCCCATGTGAATTTCCAAAATGAATAATAAATGATGAATTATACGTGTGTACAAAATTGTACATGCATACATGCATAGGCCTACATGACTTTTCATTTCATTGCGACATGGGAATATTTATATATCAATCGATAGATGTCTCTACAGAATAAATATTTGACTGTGCCATGGACTTCTAAGCCTATTGGTCTACCAGCGGAGTGGAGGCGTCGGTGCCTTGAAGCCGGAGGGTTCCAGGTTCAAATTCACCTCAAGCCGCCGCGTAGGGACGTTGAGCAAGTCGGGCACTTCGGCGTGAAACTCCAATGCAGCGTCAGCGTTGTTGTAGTAGTGAGCCTGAAGGTGTGCTATAGAAATGGCGAAATAAATAAACAAATGAAATAAATACTGTACATAAAACATCCTAATGTATGCAGCAATTCTTGACTCTCCACTCTCGAACGATCTGTCTATGAGACGTGTATATATATATATATATATATATATATATATATATATATATATATATATATATATATATAACACGAATATGTGTTGAAAGGGATTGATACCTAACTCGCATCTAGTGGAGTCTAAATAGATCTTTTAAAAAATTGTAGAAACTCGTAGGGTATACATGCAACATGTATTGTTGGGGTAAGATGGCCTACTGAATACTGACGCCACTTGGTATGATAAGGTAAAGTTTGGTCACAATTGGTCTTATAGTCAGAGAAAATCTCAGATATTCCGGATGATTCTATTATACAGAGAAAATTTCGGGGTTCTGACTGCGATCTCCTGCAGCACACCTCCTTCCCAAAATCCCATGCAACACGCATCTTGTATACCACTCAGTGTCATCATAGCTGTAATTAGACATTAAATGTTAAATTTTATACTGCACAGCTTTATAGGATAAGATATACGCGGTGGTGTAGTGTGTATGTTCGTTGACTTGCAGCCGGAGGGTTACAGGTTCGAATCCACCTCAAGTCGCTGCGTAGGGACCTTGAGCAAGTCCTTCACTCGCAATTGCACAACGCTTCGGCGTGATATTCCGATGCAGTGTCCGCGCTGCAGTCGGGAGCGCTTCTGATTAAGTAGCTGAAGGGGCGCTATAACAAGTGCACATAATACAAACAAGCAAACAAAATAACGGGCATTTTGTGCCAGCCTATAGTAGTGTCACGTATAACTAAAAACAAAAGCTGCCGTGAATTAGTTAGCAAGCGATGCGCAGTTAGTCGTGTATTTTTTCGTACATTGTAGATATCATTATTTTATTTATTTATTTATAGCATTTGCTATAGTGCCCCTTCCATGGATGGGCAGTAATTTAATTGAGTAATTTAAGTTACAATTGTAATTGCTAATTTGTAATCTGCTGCTCTGCATAAAAGTTATTTGTAATTTGTAATTCGATTACATTTCTTCTTGTAATTTCAATTACATTCCGCAAAATCAAATTACTTTGAATGAAGCTATATTAAGATTCTTTGCAATCTTTGGTAATCATGTGATTCTTGCACCGGTGAATCATCTGTTTTTTAAGTTACGTGGCTACCTGCACAGTTTGCAGACCAGACTAAAAGAATATAATTATGAATTGCTAGTAATAGCCTAACAGCTGAAAATACCACCAGTAGCCGACAAAATAGGCCTACTGTGCATCTACTGGTCATAAAGAATGAGAGGTAGATGAAGAATTATTTTTTGATTTTAGTTTGCAGCGTGCTGTGACCACAAAGTCGATTCGCAGAAAAAAACCGCTTATGAAATCTTGCAGCATATAGAAGACGACAGAAAGGGAACAAGAAATTCCTCATAGCTTTCCAACTGCTAACAGATTGTTTATACAATTTAATGCTGCCCTGCCTTGGTCTGCACCGATAGAGAGGCTCTTTAGTTTTACAGGCATGATTGTAGGCCCAATAGACGGCTGCTATTAGAGAACTTGTTTGAACAGCTGCTGCTTCTGAAAGAAAACTAAATAGACATCTTCTTACACAATAAATATTAATACACACATAAGTAAGGAAAAAGGCATGCACTTATTCCAATGATTTAAGCCCCAAAGTAATTTGTAATTGATGTAATTGAAATTACGTAATTTGTAATTTGTAATTCAATTACATGTTGCCCTGTAAGTTGCCCATCCCTGGCCCCTTCAAGCTCATTACTCAGAGGCGCTCCCGCCTACAGCACGGAGAGTAGACTATCGGAAACGCACGAGCAATTGCAAGTGAAGGACTAATAGGCCTATATGCATGATTTTCTTTATACGTATACCCTAATTATATGCACGAATTTTATAATTGCATTTAATTACTGCAAATAGTTGTAAATGTTTTAATGCATATGCCTACATTGCGAATAGTTTTATATCTATGTTGCATATATATCGCAATACATTTACCGGTAGTCTATTACAGGCGCGGATTTAGAGGGGGGCGGAGCCGGCGTACGCCCCCCTAAACATCGTCACATCGTCAACTCAAGACATTAATTGGTGTCCCTAGGTAGCGGGATAATTTTTATCCCTTTAGGGCCTCCCCTTTTTGTAACCAATGAACAAGATGTGTTAACCTGTTATGCATACTTTGGTTGCAAAATAAAAATATTTGATTGATTGATTGATAAACCTGCAGCAAATGTTCTCAAACTAAACTGACCTAAAACTAATATAATTGCAATTTGGACTCAGCGCAAAGTTGCAAGGCTCATCTTTAGACGTGATCCAAGGATATGAAATGGTGACGAGTGTTAGAGCAGCACTAAACAATGCCCGACAGGATGACAGCGAATGGGAGCATGTTTTCCAGAAAGCTACTAAAATGGCAGAGACAGCTGGCGCTGGACCAATTACTGCACCAAGAATATGCTCAAAACAGATTCACCGAAGCAACACACCCGCTGCAACGCCAGATGAACATTTCAAACGAAACATTTATCTTCCATTTCTGGACAGTCTACTTCAGCAGTTTAGCGTACGATTTGGAGATCTTGCAAAACAAGCAATTCGTGGTCTAAGTCTCATTCCATCTAATGTTTCAAACATTGACGCACTCACTGCTGATGGTATACTTCATTACTATCATGATGACCTGCCTTCGCCGGATTCTTTTCATCAAGAGTTAAAGCTTTGGCAGCAGATGTGGAGAAACGCTGACAGCACACCAAGCACCCTGTCGGACACCCTCTCTGACAGCCGCTCCTGTCGTATTATGTATCCAAATATTACCACAATAATTCACATTTTGCTGCTCACTTCTGTCACGGCTTGCAGTGTTGAACGAGCAAATTCTAGTCTGCGATTTGTGAAGTCGTGTTTCCGAAGTACAATGAACGAGGACAGATTTAATGCCCTCATTTTATTGTTTGTCCACAAGGACATCAAGTTAGACATTGATGACATTATCAATGCCTACGCCAGAAAGCATCCAACGAGAATGACACTGCTTAATCCACTGGCATTGACACTTTATTATTTCCTTTTTGGATCAAGGGTTGCCTGATCAAAACCGATAACTGATTTATAATCGTTTCACTGTTAACCTTCAGTGGAGACCAGTAGTTTTATATAAGAAACTATATATTTTTTTAAAGTTCCATAACATTTTCTATAAAAAGTATCATTATAGTTTTGCGTGATCTTATTTCATATATATATATATAAATATATATATATATATATATATTTACGGGATTGGATGGGTAGTATTTACGCCCCCCTAACCAGAAATCCTGGATCCGCCTCTGTATTACGTAGGCGTAGCCTATATGTTGATGACTTTCGTATTTCATTTAGACGTGGCAGATAATTATATAAATGCCTGAATGTCGTATTAGACCACATGCATATATTATTAGACTA
>CATKHU010000230.1:0-20061 GCA_949752735.1 Lumbricus terrestris
TTTATGGGGGAGGGCGAAAACCCATAATTATTTAACTACTTCTACACCGTCGCCACAGTTTCGCAGCTATTCACCTGAAACATTAACTGCAGCCAAAAGGACCCCACCCCGCCTCCACCAAGCACCCACTCAACCCAGGGGTGAGAGCGTGAAGGACGAGAATTTGCCGGATGAACCAAAATTCGCCGACTACGACGTTCGCATTTATTCATTTCAAACCTCAGAGGGCCGCCAGAGCCACTACACCGGGCCCCGTCGGTGAGGGTGAAGAGCCTAAATTCGGGTTACCCCAAAAAGATGAGGGCTTGAGTGGCGTAGTTTGTGGAGGGGTAGGGTGGCGCGGAGTCATGGGAGGAGATTTTGGAGGGACAAGGGGACGGTCCCATCAATGTAGGTGGTGGGTGGGGTGTCACGACAATTTTTTTCACCGACAACTGGTTCACCGACAAGTGGTTCACGGACAATTCGCTCACCGACAACTAGTTCACGACAATAAATCCCGCTTCTATTTCAGCAATAAAATACATTCATCCAGCTTCCATTTCTTAATCGATCTTTTAACAAATCCAGCTTCTATTTAAGCTGCAAAAGGGACCTTGATCAAGCTTCCATCTATCTAGCATTCATTTCGTCAGTCCAGCTTCTATTTTAGCCAGAAAAACATTCCTCCAGCCTCCATTTTTGAAGCATTTATTTAATCGATCCAGCTCCTATTCAAACACGAATATAGTTCCATGCATCCAGCTCCGATTTACGCATCAACATTTTCATCAATCCAGCTCCTATTCAAGCGAGAAAATTTTCATCAATTCAGTTCCAATTTAATCAATAAATTTTTTTATCAATCCGTCTACAATTTAAGCAATGACATTTTGATCAATCCAGCTTCTATTTATGCACGAATATTTTCGTCAATCAGTTCCAATTTGAGCAAGAATATCTTCATCAATCCAGCTCCAATAATATTGCCGTGAACCAATTGTCGGTGAACGAGTTGTCGGTGAACCAGTTGTCGTGGAAACCTTTTCTCCTATGTTCCGCGTTCTCTGTTCCATGTAATGTTATGTGTTCCCTGTGTTCCCATGTTCTCTATGTTCTCTGACCCTGATGTTCCTATCGATGTTCCGTGTTCCCCTGTTCTCTGTGATGTACCCTCTGTTCCCTGTTAATTGATGTTCCATGTTCTATGTGTTCATTTTTTCCTGATGTGCCTTTTGATATACCAGGTTCCTTATGTTCCATGGTCCTTAATTGTTTATATCCATTATGTTCCACGGTCCTTGTTGCTTATTTCGCGTCCTTTGTTTTCTGATGTCGCTGGTGTTCAATGTGATGTTCCATGTTCATTGTGTTCCCTGGTGCTCCCTGTTTTTTATGTCCCACAGTCCATGTTACATATTACTTGTTTCTTAATGTTTCTGATGTTCCCTCCGGTGTTTCATGTTGCTTATGCTCCGCGGTCTTTGTTGCGTGTTTCGCGTTACATATTTTTAAATGCCTCTGAAGTTCCGGCGATGTTCCTTGTTTCTTATGTTTCCTGATGTTTCTTAATGTTTCTTGTGTTCCCTCTTATGTTCTTTGTTCCTTGCGTTCCACGGACCTTGTTGCGTGTTCCACATTTCGTGTTCTGCTTTCCAGTGATGATATTCATGTTCCTTACGTTTCGTGATGTTCCCTGTTCCTTGTGTTCCGCATTCCTTGTTCCACATGCCGTGTCCCATGCATGTTTCTAAATGGTTCTGATTTCCCTCTTATGTTCCATGTTCCTTACGTTCCACGGACCCTGTTGCGTGTTCCACATTCCGCGTTTTTAAATGTTTCTCATTTTCCCGTGATGTTCCAGGTTCCTTATGTTCTATGGTCCATGTTGTATATTGCTTATGTTCCCCGGTCCTTGTTGCTCGTTCCGAGGCAGAAGGCGTTCCGGCCGGTTGACGGGTGCGCCGACAATGTTTACCTACTTGACACCCTGATGAAAGACGCCCAGCGGCGAAGGCGTCCTCTTGCACTTGTCTTCCTTGATGTCGCCAAGGCCTTTGATAGTGTTTCGCACTATACAGTGGCCAGGTGCTTGAGGAGACGTGGTGTCCCTGAACCGCTGGTAGAGTACGTTCGTCGCTCCTTAGAGAACGGCTCTACCGTCTTGAAGGTTAAAGGTCGGACTGGTACGCCCATAGTGTGTGGCGTGGCGTCCGCCAAGGTGACCCGTTGTCGGCAATCCTGTTCAACTGCGTCATAGACGAAGTGATTGCGGGACTGAGTGACTCCATCGATGGCAAGATGTCTTGCCTTCGCGGATGATCTTGTCTTGGTGGCGTCTTCTGCTGAAGGTCTGCGGGACCAGGTATCCCGTGTTGTCGCGAGTCTGCTTGCTGGTGGTATGCGGACCAATCCAGACAAATGTGCTTCTCTTAGACTTGATGTCGACGGGAATCTCAGGCGATGGGTTGTTAATGCTACACCGTTCCTGTTTCTCGAGGACAGGCAGGTAAAAACTCTCGATGTCACGGAGTCCTATAAGTATCTGGGTCTGCAGGCGGGTCCGAGGGGCCTCAGGAAGGCGTACGGGAGATTCCTGCAGGAAAAACTGGACTGGCTGAGTCGGGCCCCACTGAAACCGCAACAGCGAATGTACATTCTGCGCTGTTACTTGTTGCCGAAGACGTATCATGGCTTAGTTCTCGGTGAGACTAGTTCTGCCGCGCTTGAACAGTATGACCGTACAGTGAGGCAGGCCATCAGGCGGTGGTTACGTTTACCACACGACACAGTGACGGAATACTTTCACGCAACGGCAGTAGATGGCGGACTGGAGATTCCCCGTCTACGTTACGTAATCCCGGTCTTTAAAGATCGTCGGATGGCAAAACTTGTGGCCTCGGTGGACCCGGTTATGCAATACGTAGCGAACAGTCCTTGTTTCATCGGGGCGTATTGATTGCCTGCCTGCCTGCCTGCTTGCTTACTTACTTACTTACTTACTTACTTACTTACTTACTCACATACTTACTTACTTACTTACTTACTTACTTACTTACTACTGTCATTGTCCATGTATTATAGAGGCGCCAAATCATCAAATTATACCTTTCCCTAGCGAGAGAGCTCTCCATTATAGCTTCAAATATGACGTAATAATGCGATGACGTCATCTTTCTGTGGACGAAGACTGCTCGTTGTGATGTTTCATGTTCTTTATGTTCCGTGCTGTTCCCTGTTCTTTTTGTTCCACATTCCATGCTCTTCACTGATTCTGATTTTCCCTGAAGTTCCATGTTCCTTATGTCACCTGATGGTCCATGTTCCTTGTGTTCCAATTCCTTGTTGCACTTTCCATATTTCATGTTCCTTAATGTTTCCGCTGTTTCCCCTGGTGTTCCATGTTCCTGACGTTCTGCAGTCCTTGTGGCATGTTCCGTAATGCATGCATGTTCCGTCTTCCTGGTCCTACATTCTCTGAACAATGTTCTCTGTGATGCTTCATGTTCTTTACGTTCCACGCTCTTTGTTGTATATTCGCTTAGGCCTTTGTTCCCTGTTGTTCCGTGCGATGTTCCATGTTCCCTGCAATGTTACCTGATCCTCATCGTCCCTTATATGTTCCAAATGATACTCCCTGCTATGTTCCTGCCCTCTCGTCCCTATATTCCATGTTTCGAACGTTTCTTTTACTTCTTGCTCTATATTGTCTATGCTGTCAACTATCAACTGGGGACAGCAGCGCCACCTGCTGAAATGCCAAAAACAATGTATGGTCAGTATAAGAAGTGCGCACACCATCCCTTCTTACACCATGCTTCCGGAATCGCCCTACGCTGGTTTCCTGGCCGCCGGAAGTGACGGGGGGGGGGGAGAAGTGGAGCGGGTGAGGGCGAGAAACCTAAATTTACTAGACAACTTCTGGTACTTCTGAAGGGCGGAAATGAGAAGGAAATGGTGGAAGCAGGTTGAAAGGGCAAAAAACAGAAATTTTCCAAGTAACGGCGGGTACCTCAGCTCGTAATTTAGGCCCATAAATGATTTTTTATGGTAAACTCCAAATTTCTACACCAGAGCATAAAAAGAGCGACGTCCAGCAGGGGACTAACCATGCAGCTGGTGCTGGGGATTTTTGGCACTCTAGGTTAAAACGGTGCCTCCATTTTTTCCACATTCTTTGAGCTGAGTTTTTCAGGTGGGTGGTGGCGTAAGCCAAATATTCAGCATATTTGGGATGATGCCTTTGCCACATTACTTATGTAGACCTACACTATACTACACGGTGTCCCAATTGAACTGTTGCCCTTTTTGTTTTGGCGATATGCAGGTCAATTCTAAACGAAACTCTGTACAATTTCAGCGAATGTAAGAGGGATAAATTATCATTGTTTCCTGAAAAGATTATCCATTTCTAAGAACAGAGTCAGAAGTTATGCACATTCAAATGTGAGAGAAGAAAATTTTAAGTTTCCAACATGTAAAAGATAGGAAATTTTTGTTTGCAACTGCACACCTTACTTTCTCAATTAATAAATATGACGTCGAATTTCCATCAATTCCATGTAAGTGGACAATAATAAAAATGGTTTTCAGCAAAGATGATTTGAGTTTAATAAAAATTTCAAGAGAAGAAAACATTACGGTGAAAAAAGTTTCTTAAGGGAATTTCCTAACAGAAACTGGTCCATCGCAGCCTTGAATCGACTGATTGCAGAAATTGACGCTACTGGATCTGCAGAAAAACGTCGAGCCAAAGAAACTGTTGGTCTGCTTTCAAGAGAAACTCCAGAGTTCATTTCACCAACTCTTTGCCCCTTCCCCCAATAACCCTGATCTTAACCCTCGGGCTACCAAGGGGGGTTGCCACCCCCCCTAGGTTTTTCGTAAATCAAACGCGTTCCGTCTGGAAGAAAATTTTGAAAAAAATTGGTAGCTGTAGAGGGTTCATTGGGACACATTTTGAGCTAAAATGTTTGATGATGCCCCCCACCGTTCAAAAGTTACACCCGATATACCCACGGTACCAGAGGGGGTGGATACCACCCCCCTAGAATATCGTCTGTAACTTTTCCGCGCTTTAATATTAAGAGACACAAATTATACCATTCTATAGAGGGAATGTGGGGCTACATTTCCATGCTCACTGAGTTGTCTTTTGACAACCGGAAGTGCTCAAAATAAATTAAAATATAAATAAAGGTGTTTTATTTTCATAAAATTGTCATGTTTTTGCTATTATAACTTATCCATAATTTATTTTTTAATAGAAATAAATTATGCCATTCTGTAGAGGGCATTTAGGGCTATTTTCGGACATTAAATAATTTGTCTTTTGATGTCCGGAAGTGCTCAAAATAAATTAAAATGTGTGAAAATGTTGGGTTTTTTTACAACGCAAGCCGATATGTCTGCGTAAACGTTTTTCAGCGGCTAAAACATGTTTTTTGTTTTGATTGAACATAAAACAGACCTATTACTAGTTTTTATAGTTGAATATTGGACTTTATTATATGTAAACTACTTTTTATATATAAATCATGTATAAAACACACGGAATCAAATATATTCCTTATGCGTAAGTATACAATTTGTGGAATCGACGGGTACCCATGGTAAAAAATTCATAATTTCGAGGGGCATTCATATTTTCTAAACCTAAATATACCATTTTGTGCAGAAATGAATGCTGCATCGAATGGTGTATTACAAGTTATGATATCTCAAACCAAACCCAAAATCCAGAGGGGTGGTAACCACCACCCCCCTTGGTAGTCAGTGTTACAAAAAAGCTTGGTAGCCTGAGGGTTAATCCGCTGGACTACAAGATATGGAACGTCCTTCAAGAACGCGTTTATGACATTCGCATAGCCTACGTGACGTTGACCACCTCAAACAGCGAATTGTGGAAGAATGGAATCGTTTTGATCAAGGGATTGTTGACAATGCAATCAATAAATGGCGAAAGCGCCTTAGAGCATGCATTCGAGTTAATGGAGGACATTTTGCAAATCAAAGCTGATGGCACATCAATAGTTGCAAACAATAATTTCCTATATTTTACATGTTGGAAACTTAAAATTTTCGTTGCCCAAATTTGAATGTGCTTAACTTCGGACTCTACTCGTAAAATTGGATAATATTTTCAGTAAACATTGGTAATTATTTTGTCCCTCTTACATTCTCTGAAAGTTTCATTTAAAATTGAGAGTATATCGCACAAACAATAAGGGTATCAGTTCAATTGGGACACCGTGTATAGCCTAATAAATAATTATTAGGCCAACGCCTAAAATTTAATGTATGCTCTTACTCAGCAATTTCATTATTCCTGTATTCGCAATTCTTGTGTTCTGCTAGTGCCATCCCGAAGCCAAAAAAGGCGAGGTCACAGTAGGCCTAATCAAACAGCAGCAAACCTTTTCTCTTCGCAGTATCTTGACTCCATCACCACTTCCCTGTAGTCTGGTTTCCTGTTGACCTCTTGCACATCCAGACTGGTTCGTGCCTCATGAGACCCGCTCCAGGTAGACCTTCCCTCAGCGCCATCTTTCTTTCCAGTCGACGGTGGAAAACGTTGCCTGGAAAAGTGGAAATTGTATCCGTAGGTCGTCGGATAGAAGATATCATCTCCGTTCCGTGGGCAGCCACCGAGGTCCTGCAACATCGAAGTAATTATAGTGGCCCGAAAAAAAAATTGCGATATTTTTTAATCGCACACCCTCTTGTTTTGTGAGGTTTGACATAAAGATCACTAAGTAAATTTTTTAAAATTAATCTAATAAAAGGAAGTGGTCTCCCAAAGCCTATTTAGAAATGCATGGGAGCCGTTTCGGCAAAAATATCGACTTTCTAGTTAGGTTCATAAACTTTTTTTGATCCAACAGATAGGCCTATTGTTCAAATTTACACCAAGCTCTGTGCTTAAACAGCTTTCTGTAAGATGAAACTTAGGGTCATAAGTCTTTATAAAATTTAAAAAATTGGAAAAACCATGTTTCAGACTAATTTACTGTACTTGTCGTCAAAGTTGATTGTTAAGCAATGTCGTCAGGTTTGTCACCAATGAGTTGCGAGTTCAACTTATCGACTAATTGAGCACCTATAGTTTGCATTTGTCAGTTGAAACTATTGGTGGTGTTAAGCAGCTTGATAGATGGCTAGCACTGATTGTCATTACTGTTGAGGACTTCTCTGAAGCCAGTAGCCAATGTGACTGCATGTTCTGGGCAGTCAGTAGCAACTTTCAACACACAGACATTCTTTTGAGCAGAAGTGTAGTCATCTTTTGAGCAGAAGTGTAGTCATCATGCTCTGACCACAGGCTAATTGGTGTGCAGATGAAGTCTTGTACCATATGAAGACACTTGAACAAGTTGATTGATAGTTGGGTTTTCGTCACCTGAAGGCTAAGCCAAGGTCTGTTATGGGATGGGATGGGTGCCGCTGCTGGCTGTCGGTTTTGTAGTTGTTTTGAATTTTGTATTTTTTTTGCTAAGGCGTATCCCGCAGTTGGCCGTTTGTGAGGCGCCCTTGTAGCGGTATGGCCGCGTTACGGCGCCATATAAATTGTCGTTATTATTATTATTATGGGTGACAAAGTGGGCCATGGAGAGAGGTTCCTGAACCGAGGTATTTTGGTTGGAGCAAGATGGGGAACATCTATATTTCGTTCCCTCTGCAGGCCACTGACATTATCCTGCTCAAGGTCTTCATCAGAAATGTCATCACTTAATAAAAGCAGTGGAGCATTGGAGCAGTCTTTGCTTAGGTACCACAATAATTACTGGAACCTCACTTTCTTTCTGCAACCTCTTTGATTTTATCGTCAACTTGTTGCAAGTCTTCGATCAACTGTAACATATACAAGTCATTTTCAAGAGTATCTGTCATTAGAGATGCAGCAAAGCAGAAGCCTGCAAAGATTGTGGTGACAAACACACAGATATGCCACAAATAGTCCAGCTCACTCTTACTCAGTTGGTATTTATGATGGAATATGAAGATTTTAAGTATATCGCATCCAGTGAGCATGGTGGTATGCACCTTAGGGTGGTCGTTAAAAATGAAAGTGGGAATTGACTGTTCCCCAAGGCGCCGTTTGGTTCCATTCTCCCCAGAAACATCACACAAAAAGTTGTAAGACAAAATATTAATATTTAGGACTAGCACAACGACATCAAAGTTTTACCCTTATAATAGCAAGACTTCTAATGCCCAAAAGTAGCTATATGGCTGTAGTCAACCAGGAATCTTCAAACCAGGAATCAATTCAACTACCTGTAGTTGCTCCGCACTTAAACATGATGATGCTACTGTCATCGTAATCATGATCATCAATTTATATAGCGCCACTTCAAGAAAAATTCCTCTAAGGCTAGAAAACCTGTATAACACACCGCATCACAGATAATATCTATCATATCTTATTTCTTTACAAATAGTACCTGTTTTACCTTGTCTTGATTGATTATAATAGCGTATTGTTCTTAGACTGCTACAGTAAGGGAACAGTAATAGTATAAATTATATTGGGGAAAAATAAAAAAATTGTGCGGTTTCATCTGTGTCCTATATAATTAATTTATACTGCAAAATCACCAAAATTCTTAATGAGGTCTGATTTCCGAGAAACATTTCTTTTTCTACCGTCATTGTTCATGGGGTTACTGGGTACAAGGAACTGTAGTAATATTAAAAAGTAGAAATCCATTATTTTTAGATGCGAATTTTTATCTCAAATTTAGGCTAAAATTTTTTCGAGCTGAGGCATTATTACACTGTCTCACAATTCAAATTGCATTTGGTCTTTGCATGGGTTTGAGCTATGTTGTAGTTTTCACGATTCACTTCCCTCAAAGTGAAATCTCTGGCATGTTGCCCAAGGAAGGTGTTCATCTGCCTCCAAGGGTGTACCAATGGGTGTTGTCTTGAGAGTGCTATACTTATACCCTTGAATTGGTTGGTCGTCTGAGATGTCCATGCGGCCACTGTAATTTCAGCTGGATCCATTGCTGAGCATGATGTAGAGATTTTGAGTCGCATATAGCTTACGTGTTTGACACCATCGCCTTTCATGCTAATTTATAATAGGTAGTTAATTTACAATAGCTAATAAAGGCAGTGTAATTTGAGTCCACTCTTGACAGCACTTTCTGTGTCAATTGTTTGACTTTGTGTTCATGTTTTCAGCTCTAAAAGTAAGCTTATACTTTTAATTGGATAACTTCTATATTATGAAATAGACAACAATGTGAGTAGTCTTCATCAGGCACTCAATTATGATGCTCTCTTTGGAAGTTGTTTAAAAGCTGCTCTTTGACTCCTATGTGGTAATAAGTAATTTCTTTGATCTATAAAAATTATGATCTCAATAATTTCAACATCTATTTTAGTTCATTTCTTTACAGCAACTCTTGATAAATCTTATCTGTGATGCGCTGTGTCATTCTGCTCTGATTACTACAATAAACGAAAATACATGTGTGATCAGTAGTTTTCTCAAGTTCAACTATTATTGAGGTCCTTGTCCGTATTATATCAGAATTTGTGTTAAAGTTAAGCATGTAATAAAGAGCCTTTAGTGTAACAAAGAATCCCTGTAGATAGAAATCAGGACTATCAAAAGAACATGGCAATGTGTTGACTTTCTGCTACAATAATCTTCATTTAATCACCCAATCTGATACACCGCAGAATGATTACAAGTACATGACTGTTATACGAAATACGGCCCATTATAGCACGACACGCAGATCGGTTTTACAGCAGTGGGTTCGGTTGCTTAACACTAATGGCCTAAGTGCTGGATCACTTCTGGCCCGCCAAGCCAGAGGCGGGGGGCTATCTTTATTTTTAGCAGAACCCGAGTCAAGCAACTCAGCAGCAAAGTGTCAATGGTAGCTAACAGAAATATAAAGTAGATTTATAGTAAAGGTTTATGGTCATCGATCTCAGGGACTCACGAGTCAAATACTATTGTGATGGTCAATTGTTCATAAAAATATATAACAAACCATTATCATCATTGTAGAAGTCAGACATACTTGTCAATCGTGCTTGAGTAAAAGAATGTTGCATTTCTTTTAAAACTAGTCATAGGTCCAAAAATGTAGCTAAATTAGCATTATACTCAAAAAGACGATGAAATTTCGTAAAATCCCAAACTTCAAACACGTTGTGCTAGTCCTAAATATTTTTCTATCGGGATAATTTTTGGGCTGCATCAGTCTTTTACCAAGGGGCACCAAATGGGGGGTTGGGGAAAGAACAAAAATGAAGTTGAAAATTTGCCATTACAGATGCGACCACCCTAATGCACCTGGAACCAGAAATTCTGTTTGCATCTTTGCCCAATGGTGTAGGAGCCAACCTGGTAAACTCTCCATAGTCCTCACATGATTGAACATTTTCAAAATGTCCTCACAGGCAATGCCTGCACATTTTGAGATGCAAGCCATGTTTCCTTTATGTGCTTAGACAAATTTCACCAGCCCTCGTCTCTGTCCAGCGAATCAAACTTCGACTTATTGGTGAATTCCCACTGGTACTTAAGTTAACCAAACAACTCAATCCGGTTCTTTTGAGATAAAGTATCAAACATAGTGACTGCACGGACCTTGAACACATGGTGCTGGAGACTGAATTGACACCAGGGCATGAAGACTCTGGGACTGTGTATTTTTCTCAGTATATTATAATGGCTGCAGAGTTAATTGAAACTAGGACAAAGACACTCCCCCAGTCATTAAACACTACAGGAGTGTTTCATTTAAGATGAAACCAAATGACTGATGAACTTTGTTCTTCCTAGGACAAATTGAAAATTCTGGGAGTAGATTTTCCTGGGACAAAATGACTTGCAGAGTTGATGCTTCCTTGGGAAAATTGAATTGGGTGTAGATTATTCCTGGGACCAAATGACTTGCAGAATTGATGCTTCCTAGGGCAAATTGAAGGGTGGGAAGTGATTCTCTATGGGACAAACTCACTTGAAGAATGAAGCGTTTCAATTAACCCATGGTGTCAGCAGTATATTATATCAGCTAATTGGTCTTACAGCGAAGATACTCCTCAACTAAATCTTACACATTCAATTTGTTTCCAAGAAGTACCAACTCTGCTATTCAATTTGCCTATAGGAAGAATCCACTCTACAAGCCATTTGATTCCAGAAGGAATCAACTTCCCTTTCAAATTGACCTAGGAAGAATTGATTCCACTGACGTTTCTAGTCGCAAACTGCAACAATACACTCCGGTCAATTAAAATATTAGTAAGAATTAACTCCACCATTCAGTATATCCTGGGATTGACTTCTGTAATGTTCAAAGAGAGATTCTATTCAGCCCACTACACCAGCATTGCAAGAAAAGAAGACCCCAGTTGAACGAATGCACCATAAATAGACTAAGAATTTCTTCGCCTCAGATTCACATTTCAGTGTCCATACGTGTAAGAAATTTATGCAATAATAATACTAATAATAATAATATTATGGGACATTTATTTATTATTAAACTAAAATGCTATAATACACATTTCCACAAACAAAGAGGTGTTTAAAGATAATAAAGTATATAGAAATATTAAGATATATTTAAAATTAATTTTAAAATATAAATAAATTGAAAAATATAGTCTGAATTTATAGTCACATTGGTCATAATGATGCAATCTATCAACTGCAAAGCATAAAGTAAGATACTTGACCAGAATAATTCATTAATTCCACCTCTAGTGAAGACTTAGATGAGGCTAAAGAATCAAAAAGCTAGGAAAATAGGAAATTTTTGCCGAAATTCGAGTGTTTTTATGGTATTATTTTAATGGGCTGTGGGAGACCACTTCCTCCTATTTCATTGGCTTAAAATTTTTACTGGCTGCTTTTTTACATCAATTCACACAAAATTGGGGGGGTGTGCGATGTAAAATTCCAAGAAATAATTTTTCCAATGTAAAAATTGGCCACTCCATATAAATTGCCCTTTCGACGAACACCGGATCGATGACTGGCTACTAAAACAAGTGGTGCGTAAATGATTATGACTGTATCCATTATAGAGGCCTATATAAATTAGGGTGATTTCAGATAAAGTGAAGCAATTTTCACGTTTAACCACTTTGCTGCCTTCAGAAGCGTCGTACCAAAAATGTAAAAACATCATTTGAAAGAGCAGAGATTGCTCTAAAAGACTATGTAGTTAAACTGGACCGGTGTTGAGGTTGAGTGGGTCATATACCAATTCAAAGTGTTAATGTCCAGTGGTTCTCTTTACCTGAATGTTAAGATATAGTGAATCAGTTTTTTTTATAAAGTGAACCAGATCTTACCTGTGTAAAACTACAATGTCTAAGGTGACCAAATGCAAAAAGCCCAAATACTCTGTATAAATCACAGCAGAATGTGAACATTTGCACCAATTTTAATATGTGACAACCCAAATTGAACTTAGAAGTTGATCATGAGATCATGCACATGCTTTGAGACTAGATCAATATTATTATGGATCACCCTGGTAATGCTGAGATTGCTCAAGAGATGGCCACATCTAGTATTCATTGACCAATGACTTAGACCAGTGACTTAGTCATAGCTATTAGACCTGGGAGTCGACCCCTATAAGTCGACCCCAGTCGACTTGGTCATCCCAAGTCGGGTCGGGTCGTTTCTGCTCACCGCAACTGACCCCAAGTCGAATTTTGTAGATAGAAGTCACTTGAAGTTGTTTCTACCACAAGTCGACTTAAACCGACTTGAGACACAAACATAGTTAAATTTGTCACTTCAAACCAATAATTATTATCGTGACAACATTTAAATGTGTTTACAAGAATGAATGAGGCCTTTGCTAAACAGAGACTTACTGATTATTTTAACGGTAGGCTATCGTGCAGACTGCCGTCTGTCGATCTATTCATATAATTTGTCACTCTATGCTAAAACGTAACGCTTAGGGATGCGCTCAAGGATTCATGCGCTTAATTAAAATGGTGAAACATAATGTTAATAAAATATTAGCACGTGTGCTTATCAAGCATATAAAGTGAACTTCTAGTGGTCAGTGAATTCGGCGCAAAGAAAGCGGTTCTTTCGTTCACTGTCTCGCGTTCTGGACTGAATGTCTGTTGCTGACGGATGTCAAAGTCGGGAGTCGTCCAGGACGCCGCCTGCTATTCCGTGATACATCTACAAGGCCTATAATAAATCGATAGTTTGGCGCAACTTTGGAGCGCTGCATCTGCAGTTGTCTGCAGACGGAAAAAACTATTTTAAGGCCAATTGGACAATGAAAGACTTTACTGTCAGTGAGTAGGCCTAGTAGCTGTAGTAGCCTACTGTAGGATGATGCGCTTGCAATGCTATTTGCTAAGTTGCGGAATGATGTTAGTGGCCAAATAATCATGAAAACAGAATTACAAATTAGGCCTATCTTATCACGCCATTCATTCAGTGCAACCAGTCCGCGGTCCGCCATTTTATCTCAGACCTTGTGCGTTTTACAAATTTATTTAATATTGATAATAAAAAAATAATAATAATAATGAGTGTAATCTGAATAATCACAGAAAGTGGACAAGCTAAATTCATAGGCCTAATAATTTGCCGTCGCATTGTCTAAGCTACTAGATGGCCAAAAGCATCACAAAACTATTCAAACAGAAACACAAGCAGCCTGAAATGGGCTTAATAACACTTTAACAAATTTGTGCATCAATTAAGTGTTGAGGCCTCAATACTCATTGGTAGGCCTCAATAAAATTGATGCTTGCAGGAAAATTGACTTGACTTCTTGTATCAGTAGCGTAGGCCTACATGAACCTATAGGTTAATGGTTATGACCATGTCAGAAGTCGACTTCAAGTCGGAAGTCGGTTATTTTTCTGCCAAGTCGGGTCAAGTCGTTTTGACGCCCAGAAGTCGACTTCAAGTCGACCTCAAGTCACTTTAGGGTCAAGTGGGGTCAGATTAGCTGACCAAAGTCACTCCCAGGTCTAATAGCTATGCAACTTTCAAATCAGTACCCTTTACAGATCTTTGCAGTATTCAATGATGGTTAAGAGTAGATTCTCTGCAATTTATGATACTGTGAGAGGCCTTATGTTAGTTCTGTGAGTCAAAAGTTCTTGCATCTTATTGTAGATTGCATAATATATTTTTGCTGAACATACATGTAGGAACTAAGATAGAAACCTTTACTCACAAAACTAACATAACAGTAGCTAACATGACTAACATAAACTCACAGTACGCCTATCATAAATTGTAGAGAGTCAACCCTTAACCATCACTGAATAGCATACTTGTTATATGCTTGACTGCATTCTTCGATGATCTTGAATCCTCAAATTCCATTGTGGCTGCACTGGTCATCTCAAACTTGGTGGTTTGCTGTATATGCTTTTTGCCTATTGTCACTCTCTGTGTGGCACCAAAATAAGATCTGCAACGAATAGCCCTGACATGAAAGTCGCATTCTGCATAGCCATGAACAAGTCACTGGTCAAGTCAATGGTCAAATGAATGCTAGATGTGGCCAGCTCCTGAGCAAAATCAGCATTACCAGGGTGACCCATATAATAGTTGATCTAGTCTCAATGATGATACATGAACGAGACCAAGAACTAAGGCATTGTCAAAGTTGCTTGATAGAGTTGGATTAGGCAGTTTTGCATGAATCTCAGCACCACTATTTAAACTTGAGTCAGACACTTTTTACAGTCTCACAACTGGATGCCATATTTAATTAATAGGCCTACAATATTTCAATGTTGCTTGGTGCACTGAAACAGACACTGGCTAAGTCTCAACATAGTTGGCTGCCCCGCCTAACTGATGAAACGTTTAGGTCTGTTTTGCAAAAGCATGAAGTCCTTCAAAGTTTCAATGTCTTTTCCATACAACCTGGGTCCCACGTAGGCCTATTATTTTTTCTTTATTTCTCGGTTGCCATCAACTCACAGAAAGAGTCAAATTTTGCTGGTCTTTCATTCTCCTTCTTTTCCTATGTCTTGTTCCGTGATGGTAGAGTCTCCCCAGTGTGGTGCAAATAAATGCATAACTTAAACTTCAAAAACCAAATTTCATTAAATTTAAAAAAAATTATTAGGCCCTACTAGCATTAATTTGCTTACAATGTGGGCTTATTTTCTATTGCTGTCATAAGTTATATCTAATTTAGGCCTATCTGTATTCATTAAACAGGCTATCAGATAAAGTGAACCGCTGGTTCACTTTAGTTGGACTTTTGTGGTTCACTTTACCAATGCGTGCAAGCAAAGTGGACCGCATGATTAAACTCGCCCAAACGGCTCGCGGAATCGTTCAATCAGACATTTAACTGCTTTTCTTATTCAATCCCATGCCCAAATTCATACTGAGAAAAATTCCCTGCATAGGTCAATGTATTTAGCCGTCAAACCGACTTTTGCTATACCCCCTTTAAAAAGTTGTACACTTCAATTTTGGGAAGTTTCGTCGGCACCCGACATTTCTCTGTCGACCATAACATTAAGTTGCTAGGTATGCTTCAAATAACCCGCTGACTTTGTAGCCAAGAGACAGTATAATCTAAAAATAGCCTCCGCGGGAATTTGACGTTAATAGTTTGGTGCACAGACAATTTCTAGCAGAATTGGTTCACTCAACCTGATGGTTCACTTTATCTGAAATCACCCTAGTTCATGAAATGTTTATTGTACGATGTTGAAACAAATTGACATTAAACACGGCGGTAAATAGGTAAAATGACTGCGTGCATGATTTTGATGAATTCCATTATCTATTGGACGAGGTTGCGATGGTTTAACAAGCATAAAAAGGATCTAAATTGGTTCAGAGACGTGTGATTAAGTCACCGTAATTTAGCATGTAGCCTCGGCTTAATGCTAGCCTATTATAACCGAGATTGCTCATAATTTCATAATAGGCTAAAGCTTGTGAAGGAGTCCATTCAGGGTCTTCTACCCAGAGCCGTAGCTGGGGGGGTGTTTTGATGTTTAAACACCCCCCCCAAATGAAAAAAACCGTAAAAATGAGATAATACACTTACGCAAAAAACAAGAGAAAATCGGGACTTATGAAGAAAAAAATTATGAGTTTGGTTTCCGTTATTGAAGGGGCTAAAAAAGATCTTGCGTAGGCCTTCGTCGTAGGCCTATTATAGGCCTATATGGATGGGCCTTAATGGAAATTCAGAGATAGGTTATCTGTCTCGTATCTCACTTTGCCTCACCTTACCATAATAATTATTATCATACGTTTCATTACATCAACAGTTACTGATTAGACTACATCGCGTGTTGCGTATTCTTGCTTTACATTAGCCTACAATGTACTTTCAACAGTTACTGATATCTTACCTGCCTAATACAAAAGAGCGGATACAGAAATTTTCGAAATGGCCCCTGCTCATACCTCAACTCATTTGACCTCAACTTATAATTACATTTTGTCAAACCTTTCTACTTTAGCTTCCTTCGTATAATTATTAGAAATTCTACCTCAGCTAGGCTAACATAAGATGATAAGAGGCTCAAACCGTTCTACTTCAACTTCATTGTTACCTCGCTTTACCGTCGATCACCGTCGTCGCCTTCTTACCGTCAGCTTGTAGTCGTTTGGTCCAAGCGGCGATGCAACGGCAAACGACCTTTGTTGTTGTGGATGGTGATGTTGGTGATGCGGATGAGGATGCGAGAGTTGCAGAGGAGGCAGACGAGGGTGGAACCGATGAAGCGGAGATGGGGAGGAGGATGAGGAGGCAGCGGATGGTGAGGACTTACGTCGGATGCGGCGCCAGAGGAAGCAGGCAGAGATGACCATGGCGATGATGAAGATGAGGGCGAGCAGTCCACCGACACAGAGAGCCACGAAGAGATGCGGATTGCGATGAAAGGAAGATGAACGACGAGATTTGGCGTCACCACTGTTCTGCAGCAGCAGCAGCTGTTACATGGTTAAGAATAGCGCAACATGATATTTTATAGACAGACATTTCTATAGATAATAGAGTACCTTTTTGCGACGCACATTGGACCTGTGTACTGCATAGTCCACTAATTTTCAAGCGATTCACAATTATTTTCATTCCATTAACCTTTATCATCTCAGATACTGAAACTGCCATTCTATCACTTCCTAATATCGCTAAGTTAGAGTTTACCGCCTAATAAGAGGCAATCAGTGAAAAATAATTTATTTGAGTTGATGCAAGCATTATGCATATGTTCCCAAAGTGGAACGTTGGTCACTTTGACCATGCAGTATCATGCATATGTAAAAATATAACTTTATCCAAATTATGCAGATATACAATTTTTTAAAAACTGTGATTCACAAAGGTTAATACCCCACCTCCACCCTAACTTTTACCCACCCCATCCCTTGCCCACCCATCCACCCAGCCCCACCCTTCCACCCCAACCCACCCCATAACATGCTCAAGATATGAAATTTATGAAAACTATTGTTTCAATTTGTTTTCGAACCGGTCCCACCGCGCCACTACCCTGATTGCATCCCACAAAACTTCACTTCAGTCCCCACCTCACCCACCTTCTCCAAATTCGTCCCTCACACAGACCACCTGTCCGGAGTAATCTTTTAGTTTCTCGGTCAACCCTTTTCCTCACTTTGAACGCACCCAGTTCACTTCAACCCCATACCTCTAGCGTCCAATCCTAGCCCACTTCCACCCAATTTCGGCCAACTCTACTCCATTCCCACCCCTCCACTCCACCTCATTCCATAAAAAATAAAAAAAACTTTTGCTTGTAGTAACAACTGTTTTTCTTACTTTATTCCCCTTGTTACTTTATTCCCTTCTTTATTTACTGTAATACTGTTGAGTTGGTGTCAAAAAGGGAATCCGGCCAAGCCATAAAAACCCAACCCCCATCGAAAATTTCTGGCTACGCCACTGTAGTTAGAAGTGAGACAGTCATTGACATGCACCTCGTCCATTTGACTGGCGTCCAGTTCGTAAACACCAACAGACGATTTGTTTGACCTCGTTTTATCCAGAGACACTGAAAGAAAGGAAAACGAAGAATAGAGCGACACAGCAACTGAACTGTTTAGTGTTTACAGAGAACAGTTAAACAGACAGCAATGAATATATTGACCATAGTCAGACGCAATTTAGGTTGAACAAACTATAGTGTCGGGGACCGGCATATTCAGTATAGACTTATCTTTGGACAACATCTAAATGATGACACTAAAACTAAAGCTAACCGACCTCGCGACGTCTAACCTGACACTAAACGACACATAAGTCCCCCGTTACATTAGTTAGACCATAAATTCAATTAGGCAGGTACGCAGCGAGAGAAAAATGTTGTGGCGTAAGATTTCTAAAGTTTTCAACGGACATAATGTTATGGTGTAGAATCGTGCTTTACGTTGTTTGGAATGTAGTCCTACTGCCAGCTAGGAATGTGCTTACTAGCGAGTGATGCGACGCTTTGTGGCTTCGTCTGTTGTTGGTTAGGTAGGAATGGATCAGTGTCGTCTTTGTGCATACTGAAAACAACATTCAACACAGATAGGTTCGTCAGACTCTTGAAACACAAGTTTATTCTTGTTCGCAGTTGTATTCGCAATTTAGAAACTTCTAAAGCTTCTGTTGAAAGTCAAGCGCAGGACAGGGGCGGATCCAGGGGCAAATCCGGCCATAGTCCAACCCAATTTAGAAATTTCTTTTGAAAAAAGTTCATAAGTTATTTTTACGGGGAAAATGGTATCTTTTTCTTTGGAAATTCGACAAAAAAAGAGAGATCATTTTCGTGACCAAGACGAAATTTTTCCCCCTTCGAAAAGTTCTGCATCCACCTCTGGCTCAGGGCACCGGTATATTCACGAGCGCTGCATTGAGTCAGCGGGGTAGTCCAAAATGTAGTCTGGTACGGTACAAGTCCAGGTTCCGGAGGATCAGAGGTGGCACTGTACAGTGTACATGAGTAGATTTCAAACTCGGGGTCCCCGGACCGTAGGGTACGGGGGTGTGCTAGCGCCGGCACCTCTGATGAAGGTGATGGTCAGTGATTGGTAATGTTGGTGAAGGAAGGGGAAAGTGCGGAATTCATGAATGTATGTACATGTATAATTGTAAGCTTATATGTGTATATTCGTTTAATTCGATAAATAACGGACAGAACGCTGTAGGTTTACATTGGCAAAATTAAGAGTATGGCTGCATGAAGAACATCGTTCCAGAGACGTAGTGCAGTGTTGGATATGGCACGATTGGAAAACTTCAGATGAGTATTGACCGGGACTCGAGAAGGCTATGAAGCCTATGAGACGACAGGATGAATAGGTATACAGCGGGTTGGACGGAGGATGAAAAAACTGGTGAACATTATTGGACTGAAAACATTGTGGTAAGTTTAGGTTATGGATAGGACTTTGAAGTGTATTCGCTCTGAGATTTTGCCCAAATGTAACGATTTGAGGGTTGAGTGATGTGGTGATAGTATGCTTGGGCGTTCTGGCGACTAATGAGTTTTAGATAAATTGTGTGAATTCAAGGTTGCGAGAAGAGGGAATTGTAGTCATTGAAGTTTAAGTGGACAAAGGACGTAGCAACGGTGGAGAAAGTTTTGGAGCATGGACCGGATGCGACGTAGAGCGTGAGGCTGGAGAGTAGATCAGCGTCTCTCTCTTTCTCTCTCTCTCTCTCTCTCTCTCTCTCTCTCTCTCTCTCTCTCTCTCTCTCTCTCTCTCTCTCTCTCTCTCTCTCTCTCTCTCTCTCTCTCTCTCTCTCTCTCTTAGAACGAGATATGTGCATTAAGAGTAATTCTAATTTTAATGCTGAGTACAGCTGCCAGACTAATATAAGTAAGCAAGTAAGTAGTCTTTATTTGCATATGTTAAGCGCACATGCATTAGGCTACATTGCATAACAAAACGAATACATACATTAAAAAACCTACATGTATGATAGATAATAGCAGTTCAAGTCATGTACAGCTAAATAAATTATAACTAAAAATGCATCTGGTAATAAAACTATTTTGGGACAATTTTTTTTTAACGAGATGCAACAGGAAAGGATGTCCTCTCTTGCGGAGTTGATAGGC
>CATKHU010000231.1:0-54508 GCA_949752735.1 Lumbricus terrestris
CGTGTCAGTTAGGGTCAGGTTGGCGTCGTGATCGAGTATCGGTCAGGGTTTAGGTTAGGAGTCGCGATGGCGGTTAGGGTTTAGGTTAGGCGTCGCGTGTTGGTAGTTAGGGTTTAGGTTAGGCGTCGCGTGTTGGTAGTTAGGGTTTAGGCAAATATAGAATCCTTGGGGTTTAGGATAGGCGTCGCGTGTTGGTAGTTAGGGTTTAGGTTAGGCTTCGCGTGTTGGTAGTTAGGGTTTCGGTTAGGCGTCGCGTGTTGGTAGTTAGGGTTTAGGTTAGGCGTCGCGTGTTGGTAGTTAGGGTTTCGGTTAGGCGTCGCGTGTTGGTAGTTAGGGTTTAGGTTAGGCGTCGCGTGTTGGTAGTTAGGGTTTAGGTTAGGCGTCGCGTGTTGGTAGTTAGGGTTTAGGTTAGGCGTCGCGTGTTGGTAGTTAGGGTTTAGGTTAGGCGTCGCGTGTTGGTAGTTAGGGTTTAGGATAGGCGTCGCGTGTTGGTAGTTAGGGTTTAGGTTAGGCGTCGCGTGTTGGTAGTATAGTTAGGGTTTAGGTTAGGCGTCGCGTGTTTGTAGTTAGTGTTTAAGTTAGGCGTCGCGAGTTGGCGGTTAGGGTTTAGGTTAGGCGTCGCGTGTTGGTAGTTAGGGTTTAGGTTAGGCGTCGCGAGTTGGCGGTTAGAGTTTAGGTTAGGCGTCGCGTGTTGGTAGTTAGGGTTTAGGTTAGGCGTCGCGAGTTGGCGGTTAGAGTTTAGGTTAGGCGTCGCGTGTTGGTAGTTAGGGTTTAGGTTAGGCGTCGCGAGTTGGCGGTTAGAGTTTAGGTTAGGCGTCGCGTGTTGGTAGTTAGGGTTTAGGTTAGGCGTCGCGAGTTGGCGGTTAGGGTTTAGGTTAGGCGTCGCGAGTTGGCGGTTAGGGCTTAGGTTAGGCGTCGCGAGTTGGCGGTTAGGGTTTAGGTTAGGCGTCGCGTGTTGGTAGTTAGGGTTTAGGTTAGGCGTCGCGTGTTGGTAGTTAGGGTTTAGGTTAGGCGTCGCGTGTTGGTAGTTAGGGTTTAGGTTAGGCGTCGCGAGTTGGCGGTTAGGGTTTAGGTTAGGCGTCGCGTGTTGGTAGTTAGGGTTTAGGTTAGGCGTCGCGTGTTGGTAGTTAGAGTTTAGGTTAGGCGTCGCGTGTTGGTAGTTAGGGTTTAGGTTAGGCGTCGCGAGTTGGCGGTTAGAGTTTAGGTTAGGCGTCGCGTGTTGGTAGTTAGGGTTTAGGTTAGGCGTCGCGAGTTGGCGGTTAGAGTTTAGGTTAGGCGTCGCGTGTTGGTAGTTAGGGTTTAGGTTAGGCGTCGCGAGTTGGCGGTTAGGGTTTAGGTTAGGCGTCGCGAGTTGGCGGTTAGGGCTTAGGTTAGGCGTCGCGAGTTGGCGGTTAGGGTTTAGGTTAGGCGTCGCGTGTTGGTAGTTAGGGTTTAGGTTAGGCGTCGCGTGTTGGTAGTTAGGGTTTAGGTTAGGCGTCGCGAGTTGGCGGTTAGGGTTTAGGTTAGGCGTCGCGTGTTGGTAGTTAGGGTTTAGGTTAGGCGTCGCGTGTTGGTAGTTAGGGTTTAGGTTAGGCGTCGCGTGTTGGTAGTTAGGGTTTAGGTTAGGTGTCGCGTGTTGGTAGTTAGGGTTTAGGTTAGGCGTCGCGTGTTGGTAGTTAGGGTTTAGGTTAGGCGTCGCGTGTTGGTAGTTAGGGTTTAGGTTAGGCGTCGCGTGTTGGTAGTTAGGGTTTATTTTAGGCGTCGCGTGTTGGTAGTTAGGGTTTAGGTTAGGCGTCGCGTGTTGGCGGTTAGGGTTTAGGTTAGGCGTCGCGTGTTGGTAGTTAGGGTTTAGGTTAGGCGTCGCGTGTTGGCGGTTAGGGTTTAGGTTTAGTGTCGTCATGCGGTCCCCGGTATTATAGTTTTGCCATGATTTGTCTTTTTGAAAGTTTTGATGTGATTGATTAATGTGTCTAGCGCCACAATTTTTTTATTGATTATTCGAACTTCACTTTTGTAATTTATCTATATTTTTAATACTACATTTTTGAATAAGGTAGTGAAATTTGAGGATTTCTATTGCGCCACTGTATTTTTCACCTCTCTTACATTTGTTTGTAATTAAAATTTTATATATAGAGGTTTGAACTGTGAGATCGTAAGACTTGGTGACTTTATAGGCCTAACTCTGCAATGTATGTTGATTTATTTGTGCTTTTGTAGGTCTGTTTCAATGTTTTCGATGTGTAAACAGTGATACTAAATATATATATTATATATATATAATTATATGTTATATATGTTATATATACATATATATTTTATGTATAACAGTTTACATATCGATAACATTTATTGTTATAATATATATATATATATATTATATATATATGTTATATAGACTCTAAGACTTATTTATGTTAAATATTACTGAATTGCTTATGTCTTTTGTGAGAAATGTGGTGACCAAATGCACCACGTTTCCTATGCAGGATTAGCATTGCTTGGAGTTTAGTCGTTTGGGTAGTCCCTTCATCTCAGGCGTCTCTGCAGTGTTAGTTTCCATTTTGTCATTTTTGTTAAACCTATAGCCTACCTGATACGCGAATAAGCAGATACTATTGTCTCTGCTTTATAAGTATAGCCTACTTCTCTTCTCTTGTTCCCTGTCTCCGGGTCTCTCACGCTCACGTGATCTCTCTTGCTGCACGTTGACATGTTCTTTCTTTGCTCGACAATCTCACATTCTCTCTCGTGTTTCTCCCACACTCTTCAGCTTCAGATTCTTACTTTCAGTCTTGAGAACACCTAACGTTCTCTCAATCTAACTGCGTTTTAGTCATTTCGCACTGTTAATCAATCCTTGTATATTGTACGTGTGCCTCTCTCTCTGTCATCTGATTATCTCTCTATATGATGTAAGTTATTGCCTGCCTGTATATGCATCTCTGTTTGGCTCTCTCTCTCTCTCTCTCTCTCTCTCTCTCTCTCTCTCTCTCTCTCTCTCTCTCTCTCCTCTCTCTCTCTCTTCTCTCTCTCTCTCTCTCTCTCTCTCTGTCCATCATCTCTCTCTCTCTCTCTCTCTCTCTCTCTCTCTCTCCTCTCTCTCTCTCTCTCTCTCTCTCTGTCTGTCTGTCTCTCTCTCTCTCTCTCTCCTCTCTCCTCTCTCTCTCTCTCTCTCTCTCTCTCTCTCTCTCTCTCTCTCTCTCTCTCTCTCTCTCTCTCTCTCTCTCTCTCTCTCTCTCTCTCTGTCCATCCATTCATCCAATGCTCTTAATAGATGAATAATTTCCGGTCTTTTGTTCTCAATCTTAAATTTCTTTGTATCTGTCTCGCTCCTCAAAAGTGCTATTGTCGCTCTCATATAATAGGCCTACTCTTATTCCGTTTCATTCTTATAATACATGGATCTTGTTTTTCGTGCACTCTCATTTCTTCTGTTTGTCTTGCATTACCATCCAAGTAAAGTAACTTAGGTCTACTCAAATTGAGAATATTTCTAAAATTGGATTTTCCGTGGGCAGGCTATGTATAGCCTACTACCATATTGGGGATGAAATTCCACTGCCTCGTGAGCCCTGAGATGAACGGACTACGGAGACCTTTGCCAACACCTCCCCGTGGTGGTCTCTGGGCGTGTGGTTTACCAGCTGGTAGGCTACATGGCGAAGATTGGCAGCTTTATAGATGACCATAGGCGACGTATATATATAGCCTAATTAATAATTATATATATACGTCGCCTATGGTCATCTATATAGATGTATATAAGAATATAATTATAATTATATACTCATATACATATAATTATATATAATTATATGCATATATTAGCCTGTAATCGATAGTTTATAATAATTATTCAGAAGCTCAACTGGTTTTCAAATTCAATGGCTGAGTTTATCGACGACGACGCAACTGTAACAGCGATGAGTAATTGACCATTTCGCAAGTCCATTGCTCTTAGCGACGTAGCTTATGTAATGTAATGTAATGTAAATCTTCGGAAATTTCTCAGCGCCAAAAAAAGTCACGTCAGGGAGACCAGCTTATTCACCATCGCTATTATGTAGGCCTACTAATAATGTATAGGCTCCTATCATAGGCGTAGGAGACGGGGGATCCAGAGGGGGCAAATGCTCCCCACCCAAATTTCGGGCAAGTCTGTTTTCGGGCAAGTAGACCCAGGAAAATATTAACCAAACTTCTTGAAGTTCAACGTTAATTAGTATACCACATTGTCTCCCAGTTCCATCTTGCCCGAATCGAGTTAGATAAACCTATTAGCTCACAACAACCATGGTTAGCAGAAATTCCCGAAAAAGTTCTGAATTCACGGTAGCATTTTATAAATAGATCTAAGCTTACTGGCGAGAATCGCAGCAAATTCAAGAGCCGAAATTTGCCCGAAATTTTTTGCCCGAATAGAGTTAGATATTACCTCACAACCAGGGCTGTACACGAGGGTAATACGCGGGCATACAGCGTATAAGCCTACTCCCCTCCGGCGAAAAACGGCGTCGTATACTCACCTCCGGAAAAGTAGGGTATACGCGGGAATAAAGCAGGGTACACTGTACACGCTAGTAAATCAGGCGCACACGGCTGTTTAAGATGGTTTTTTTGGCCGGATGACTAAATAAAATATATAAAAAAGGTCATCAGATTTTTCAGACGGCAAAATTGACGAAATTTTCCAAGATTTTGGCCGGATGACTAAAAAAAAGGTCATCAGATTTTTCAGACGGAAAAATGGACGAAATTTTCCTGAGATCAGCGTGTACTCACCTCAAAATTTACCAGTACAGCACTGCTCACAACCATTGATAGCAGAAATTCCCGAAAAATTCTGAATTCACGGTAGCATTTTTAAATAATGGCGAGAATCGAAGCAAATTCAAGAGCCGAAATTTGCCCGAAAATCTTGCCCGAATCGAGTTAGATTAGCTCACAGCAATGGATGGCAGAAATTCCCGAAAAGTTCTGAATTCACTGTAAACAATGGCTAGAGTCGCAGCAAATTCAAGAGCCGAAATTTGACCGAAAATTGCGACTATTCGTGGCATTTGGGGAAATTCACAGCATGCAAGCTAGGTGCAGCAGAACACGGAATTCACTGCCTGAATGACATCGAAATTTCTACTGGTCATGAGGAAAAATAGACACGATAATCTTGCGATCATCAACATTGAACGTGCAGATCTTGGTCTGCTCTCTGAAAAGTTACAATCTTTTCCTTCTTGTCAAGTGTGCGGGATCAGGGTGTTGCACTTGATAGCTCACTTATATTACGGGAAGGATAATAGGCCTAGAAGGCAAGAGAAAACGCGGCTAATTTCAGAGAAGTTTGATCGAATGTTCATTGCCATGGGCGGAGTTTATCAGGGGCTAGAAGGGGGGCTAAGTCCCCAAAGACTGAAAAAGGTCACCAGTTTTTGCCGGGAAAATGGTATATTCTATTTTCACGAAATTCGAAATTTCGACCGTAGGCAGTTTTTTGCCTGGGAAAATAATATTTTTCACTGAATTTCGACCGGAGGACTAAAATAATGGGCATCATAAATTTAGACGATGAAAAGTCTCCTCTCCAAAACCAAAGTTATCCTTAGCCCCTCCTAAGAACTGAAGCCCAACTCCGCCCATATTCATTGCTATAGCCTATATAGGCCTACCTTAAGTATAGCAATGAACATGGGCGGAGACAACTTGAGTATACATAGCGACATTCGTAACACGCTGCAATGTTACACTGTTGGGAGGCATCATGCTTCTCCGCTGACTCTTCTCTTCTCTTGAATCTTCTCTTGAAGTTATAAGTATTATGTATTCCCACTGCGCGGTCTCCCTATACAACCGTGCTGCATGATGTGGCAAGAGCAACGACCGTGTCCAGTGTCCCGTGATCTCCCTGGTGCAGTGCCAGCTGTTTGTGCTTCACTAAAGCTGAGGACAAGATCAAACTCGTTAGATTTCTGCAAAGAACTCGGTGAATGGGCAATCAACCAGACAACGCGTCCGACATCTTGGACATGGTTCGCGAGACCGATGGAAGACTGCTGGCGTCTGTCAGCAGGGATTCATTCCATGTTCTGCGGAGCTTGTTTGAGTTGTTTCCGCCTGTCATCAAGCGTCCCTGTGGTCTTCGCCCGAGAACTCATAATTTTGTATTGCCAATAAAGGATGATAAGGATTTCATACGAAGAGACCAACGGTATACTCTACAGAAGCTTACTAAACAAAGCAAAATAACCCGTGAACAATGAACAAAGTAATCCGCTGTACTGTAATCACATTTTCACGCCATCTTGTAACCGTGTTGCGGCTTCTCAACCGGATTTTGATTAAACGAATATATATATATATATAATATATATATTATATATATATAGAAAACAGAATTTTGAAGAAGCAGTCATTATAAGCTTCATGGGCGTAGTTTATCAGAGGCCATAGGTTTTAGCCCCCAGTATCCACAAGAACGGAAACCAAACCCCGCCAATGACAAGCATGCAATCATGGAGGAAACGCAGCAATGTACTATAGGCTACTTAACTCGCGATGTCACTTATAGTAAGTAGCTATACACGCAACACAATTGTAATATAAGATAACCCAGGCTGAGCAAAGAGTATCCAAAATTCAATTGCAGTTGGCCAGATAGAGACTTGTAATTTGATCGAATGCTGGATAATAATTGCAATTAACGAAAGTCCTGTTCCAATGGCGTGACCATTTTTAAATTACATGCTTGCGACACCTAGTGACGAGCAGGTAGACAGTCGAAACGTTTGAGACATCTTAGTAGGAGAAGCCGGGGTAATTTCGGCCATTTTTCGTATCTTTGTAATAAATTGAAACGAGTTGACTGCTAAAATTAAATAAAATCACAACTGAGTAAAGCAAGATAGGGACAATATACCGCAAGGTTACGTTTTGGGAGAGAGGAAAACATTTGTGGGAAAAAAATGTTTTTAAAGTGAAATTTTGGCCGGTTTTACCCCAGTATACGGGGTGAATTCGGTCAACACGATTAATTTGATCCTCACAACAAATCAGTTGAGGTATATGTGGCGGTTCACACCGAAATCAGCATTAAGTCGGAAATTACACATCAGAGATATTTAGGGAATACATAGTTGTATGTTTGTTATTTTTTTCTTCAAAAAGTTGATAAAAATAATAACTTTTTTAAAATTTATTTTTTCAAAATTTTTTAAAACACAATATAGAGTATGGAATGATGCGTTATAGTTACATTTTAAATTAAAACTGGGTATATTGGTACAAAATATAAAGTTATTGTATTAAAATTGGCACTATATGTACCATTCCTAACATCTTTGGGGTAAATTCGGTCATGTGGACGAATTTACCCCGACCCACCCACCCTCCAAAACAATTATAACGAGCATGGACCTCATTTTTATATCATGAAATTGGATTACCAAATTGGCAAAAAATATCGTGGTTTGCAGAATAAAAAGCAAATAATTAACATTTGAACAAGATTACCTTCAATTCTTAGCTTTTACTGCCACAGTATGGATAAGTGGGTTAGGCTCGAACTCATTTTTTGGCTTTTAGCAAATTATACTCACATAAAAGCAAAACTATCGCAATAGACATACTTAATCTGATATTATACGCTAGATGGTAGCATTAAAATCTTCCTATGCCCGCTGGTTTCCTTGAAATCACCCTGGCCGAATTTACCCCGGGGCCGAAATTACCCCGTCTTCCCCTAAACGCTGTTTCCTAGAAAGTTATCATTGCCATCAAGGATTCTAAATTCTCCCAAGAGATGAAGCAATTAGAAGGACTGAGAAATGGCGACAGATGACGGTAGGCTCTTCCATTTTCTTGACAGATTTCGTCGTCAGAGGCGACACCATCTCGTCTTCTGCCTCTCATCATCGATTTATCATTTCTCGCGCAACCTATATAAGTCCAACTGACAAACGATTTGATGGAGAAGGACAAACGCACCGCGTACTCGAAGACACAGGAAGTCAAGCGTATAATTGAAAACACACACATACTGTACATAGTACATACACGCAGAAACCCACAAGCACACATACATGTTAATGTTATGTACATGCATATATATTTATAGATAGATAGATAGATACATACATGCATGCATACCAACATGCGTACATACATACATACATACATGCATACCTACATACATGCATACATACATACATATATACATACATACATACATACATACATACATACATGCATGCATACATACATACATACATACATACATACATACATACATACATACATACACACATACATGCACACATACATACACATTACACAGACACAGTCACACAGATGCACCAACACATACAACTACACGCACCCACACATGCACACATAATTACATGCATATGTTATACATAAATATATAATTTGGATTATAATTACGTTGTATATATCTATCATATTTCTGGGATCTTAGACATTACTGCTGATTTCAGACATCTGGGAATGTGAGCTATGTCTCAATACTCGAGACTGGATGTAAGATGCCTGGATATTTTAATTAAGAAGACAGATTCATCATTTTGTTTTTGACTTATGGAAGTAATGGCTTATAATGTAAGACTGTCTCCGTTGCGAGGTGGGTCTGAAATGTCAAATAAGGAAATGAAAATGACAGATTTTTGTCGACCATACGAATCAGATTTCATTTCAAGTTTTATCTTAACAGAGAAAAGAGAGAATCGCGTGAATGTCTTTTACAGCTTCATGTTTTATATTGGCAAAAAAATCGATGATAATCGCCGTTTCGACAGTTCCCAACCCGTGGCCCGCGGGCCAAAAGTGGCCGGCCAGGCCTAAAAAAAGGCCCTCGTCTCTGAAAGAATTAACAAAAGTAGACTATATGAAAAATTTGAACATTTGAACAGGAACACAGGATAGAGCACATAATAATTTTCTATTAAAAATTATTTTATTTTGACGTCTATTATAAATAACATCAAAATTCTATTTTGAATCAATTACAGCAGTTTTATATGCACGTATAGCTTTTAGTTAATCAAATTTTAGCCTTGTGGCCCCCTAATGTCCTTCAACTAAGAAAAAGTGGGCCTCATGTCCACCAACGTAGAAAAAGTGGCCCCAGAGTCAAAATTGGTTGGGAACCACTGGTCTAGGTATATGGCACTTTAGCCAATGTATAGTTGTATACGTACATCTATGAACGTATATTATATTCAAGACCGTAGTTAGGGGTAGTATTTTGGGTGTTTGAACACACCCCGAAATAAAATCCTGGCTACGGCCTTGTATGTAGGCCTATGTACGTATGCATATGTATGTATGTATGTATGTATGTATGTATGTATGTATGTATGTATGTATGTATGTATGTATGTATGTATGTATGCATGCATGCATGCATGCATGTATGTACGTACGTACGTATGCATGCATGCATGCATGCATGTATGTATGTATGTATGTATGTATGTATGTATGTATGTATGTATGTATGTATGTATGTATGTATGTATGTATGTATGTATGTATGTATGTATGTATGTCTGTATGTATGTATGCATGTATGTATGTATGTATGCATGCATGCATGCATGTATGTATGTACGTATGTATGTATGCATGCATGCATGTATGTATGTATGTATGTATGTATGTATGTATGTATGTATGTATGTATGTATGTATGTATGTATGTCTGTATGTATGTATGCATGTATGTATGTATGTATGTATGTATGTATGTATGTATGTATGCATGTATGTATGTATGTATATCTAATATATATATGTATATATATGTATATCTAATATATATATATCTAATCTTACACGCTCTTCATATTTTCATTTAAGGCGTCTAATGGCAATTCGGCGTTCTGTTTCGCCTTCTGTTTTTACCACTTTGGTCCATGCTTTCATTTGCTCCAGAATTGACTACTGTAATTCTCTTCTAATTGGTCTTCCCAAGGTTAGACTCTCACCTTTGCAGTCGGTCCTTAACGCAGCTGCCCGATTAATTGCACGCCTTCCACGCTACTCTCATATCTCTACTTTTATGTTTGAGCAGCTCCATTGGCTTCCTCTAACTGCGCGCATTAAGTTCAAAATTCTCATTTTGGTCTCTAAAGCACAACGGGGTCTTGCCCCAAAATATCTAACCAATGGAATTCGCAGGCCAGTTTCAGCCTCCTCACATCGTCCACTCCGCTCTTTAGACAGATTTGAACTTCTGGTACCTCCTACTAGAACGGCTATGGCTCAGTCCCGTTCCTTTACATCAATTGGCCCCTCTCTTTGGAATACGCTCTCTCCTTCTACTTCTACTCGATCTCAACTTCTGACAGGTAATCCCTCCTCCTCATTTTCTTTTCTTAAAACCTATTTCTTCTCTCGTGGCCTTGCGCACTGGGAGCGCCTCTGAACGGTTCAACCTAGTAGAGGCGCTTTATAAATGTTTTTATACAATACAATACAATATGTATATATGTATGTATGTATGTATGTATGTATGTATGTATGTATGTATGTATGTATGTATGTATGTATGTGTGTATGTATGTAGGCATGTATGTATGTATGTATGTATGTATGTATGTATGTATGTATGTATGTATGTATGTATGTATGTATGTATGTATGTGTGTGTGTGTATGTATGTAGGCATGTATATATATAATGTATGCATGCATGCATACATGTACATAGGCGTTGGCCTATTACAGTCAGCAACGTTGCGAACTGCACTGAAGAGGCACTGCATGCAATAAATACCCGAAACATCCATGCACACAAAATAGATATTGTTTAACGACTTACACACACGATTGTATGATTTATAGACCTCCGCCGTACGTTTCTTATTTCATCCATTGCTATTTATCCTTGCGCCCCATTGCCTCTTCTTCCCGTGGGTACTTCCGATTGCACTGCTTTCAGTGCTGCTGCTGCTGCTGCTGCTGCTGCTGCTGCTGCTGCTGCTGCTGCTGCTGCTGCTGCTGCTGCTGCTGCTGCTGCTGCTGCTGCTGCTGCTGTTTTCTGTTATATCCATGCAGAGGTTCTTACGTGGCTTCGATCGGGGGCAGGTGGGTTATGAAAGGTTCTTCATTTACGGACCATTTCGTGCGCTCTATCAGTTCGCTAAGGTGGTTCAGATCGAAGAATAACCATAAGAAGAAGTAGACGAAGGAGGAGGAGAAGGAGGAGGAGGAGGAGGAGGAGGAGAAGAAGAATAAGAAGAAGGAGGAGGAGAGGAGGAGGAGAGGAGGAAGAAGAAGAAGAAGAAGGAGGAGGAGGAGAGGAGGAGAGGAGGAAGACGAGGAGGAGGGGAAAAAGAGAAGGAGGAAAAGAGGAGAAGGAAAAGAAGGATTATGATGAAGAGGAGGAGGAATTGGTGGAGGAGGACAATGTGGGGAAGAGAAAAAGAATGGGAGGAGGAGGAGGAGAAAGAGATGGAGTAAGATGCAGAGCGAAAGGGAGGACAAAAGCAGTCAGAGGGAGGGAGGGTGATAAAGTGGAGAAGGATGAGGACCTAATCTCCACCCATCTTATCATTTACTTAACATCTACTTTTGTCCGCTGACTCTCTGGTAACCGGACTCGGAAATCTTTCGGACTGCCCTTTAGACAACCCTCTAACTCGACACAGCGCTCGTCAGTAAACTGGAGCCCGGCGCTTGGCTTACGAATGGCGCTATATAAGTTAAATGGAGATAATAATGATCCCGATTATATATCCTTATCATTGAAAATTAATAATAGAAGCTGTGAGTTTTTGAGGAGATTTTTAACGGAAGTTTAAAAAAAATTCAACAATTGGACAAAATAAAATTTGGCTGCCGGTTCCATTTTATTACAAGGGGCGCCAGCATGGAAGAGTCCATGACCAAGCTAATCTCGACGCTCAACAAAAAGATCCAAACCATTGATGGCAGACTTGGCGTGACAGGATGTAAAGAGAGACTATTATGGTGGTCGAAGGCTGGCAGGAGGTCTCGCTTCGGGGTTTTTATAGGTATACTATACGACAGCCAGTTTAAATCCTACTCTGAATTCTGTACGGGAAGCCAGTGCAGCTGACCGCGGGCGCAGTTGATGAGTTCGAATGAGAATATGCACATGTGTGTGTGTGTTGCCTTACAGATGCGCTATGTCCTTGCCTCTGTCTGTCGGTCGGTACGTGTCTGTCCGTCTCTCTGTCTGTCTCACTCCGGCTGTGTGTTGCTCTTATAGTAAGTCGAATATAGAAACAGTGAGTGCTGGCATATCTTTTGATTTCCAAGCTGGTGCGCTCCAGCAATTGCATTAGGCAGAGCAGACGTGAACAACACTCTGGTCCTCGTTCATTGGTCGCATTTCAGAATGTGTTCCGAGCGACTAGAGGGCCTTCGCCGAATCGGCTCGTGCTCCGTAATTCGATCGTACAGCAAAATGGCGGTCAATTCGCTCTGTGACTTCTAATGCAGAAACATGTCTGTTTCACAGCGCACACACACACGCACGCACACACGACACACACACACACACACACTCATACAAAAAGAAACAAACAAATAAACACACACCCACGCGAATTATATAAAAATGTTACATAGGACAATAATTTGTATGCAGTATAGACTAGGAGGCCATTATACCAAACATGCGCTTTGTATTCGATGATCTTTATAGCTTCTATTCTGTATTCAACCGAATAATAAAGTCGAATGCGAACTCTGGTCACGTGACATCTGTTTCTGCATGAGCCTAAGCGGCTGCTATAGCGAGTGTACACATAGTGGCATGGGATGCAAAAACTGTACAAGTGTTTAACTGTCTACTTTTAGTTCATGTATTAAATTTACTGAACTGAAACGCTTGATTACATGAGAAATTTTGAATTTTGTCAGTAGACCTATTTTGTACAATATTCGTTTTCGTATTCGGCCGAATAGTCGGTCCAATTACTCGTAATCGACCGAGTAGTCGGTCCAATTATTCGTATTAGACCGAGTAGTGATAAATTTTATCACTACTCGGCCGAGTACGAATGTATGAATTTAGTCACCTACTCGGTGCAGTATAGGATATAGACCTAATAATTATATGTATAGGCCTATTTGTATGCTGTCACACGTATTTGCAAAGAGAAAACGCCCAGAGGTCCAGTTTTGATATTCAACAATATTCTTCCACGGTCTATTCAGCTAAGTAGTTAGAGATGCGAAATGGCCTCTACATTGTTATTAGGCAGAAGCAGTTGCGTTAAATAGCCAACGAGCGAAGAACAAACTACAGCAAGTCATTGAAAAGACTGGTTATAGCGGGTCTGGTTCGTAAAGCAATTACGAAATGTCGTCCACAATAAAAGACATGAAATTGAACGGCTCAACGGGACTGGAACGTGGAAACTATCGCATATAAACGACCAAACTCACGTCTGACGCTAATAAGCTGCGTTCTAATATTTATACTAAATGCGCAGCTCCCGCCGACTAAACGCAAGTAACACATCCTATATACACAGCATGCAAGTGGTAAACAACGGGACTACAACCACACGCACTTACACACATGCTCACAAACGCGCGCACACACACACGCACACACAAACACAAACACACTTACAAACACAAGGACACACACAACATGTGACACGACCACACATACAATATTTACTCTATTTTGTATTCAGCATCATTGAAACACTAACAAACCGCATGATTCTGACACGACTTGACTGCTGCAACTCAACACCTTACATGTATAATACTATAGGCTATACGGTCTCCCGACTGCACGCTGAATTATTGCAAAGGTCCTCTTTCTTCCTCTGGCATATTCCTTCACAGAAGTGACTGAACACCTCTAAGTGTCTGACCTTAATCTTGACCTTGACAACATATAATATGCTCAGAGCGAAGCCTCGATCATGCCCCACACTGGTGATCCAACCCGAACTTGTAAAACATAGTGACAGTAATGATGACATGCATGGATGTTGAAACATCGAGCTTCTGTTTGGTCACCACTGATGAAGGAAATTTTAATCTGACACAAGTAATATTTAGGTATGTAAGACATAGAAAGGGGAGAGGAATTGGTATAGAGCATAGTCGGATGCAGAGAAGAGATAGGTCTACTCTGATAGATGCGACCAAAAAGCAACTATACAGGCAGACAGACAAACAGGCAGAAAGGCAGACATAAAGGCAGGCAGGCAGACAGACAGACAGACAGACGACAGGCAGACAGACAACAAGGCAGCACAGTGGCGTAGCTAGCTTTTCATGGGCCCGTGTGCAGAGGTCCTTCATGGGCCCCTGTTTGGCCTTGTAGGGCCGGTATCTTTGCGTTCTTGCAATCAAGATCAATCAAACCTAATCAATGAAACTTGCTAATTAGACCTATAGCACATGCAATACAACTCACTCACAGAATAAACATGAATGCTGCTGCACGAATGTGACAGATAAATTAAAGTCTTATAACTGAAGCGATTTTCTCAGTCGCACTTAAAACTATCACGTTTCCGACTTACAAGGATGTCATGGCATCATAATTATAGCGTTTTCTTTCTAGCATTTTATTCAGCGAAAAATTACAGTCGTTTATTAATTCTGGTCCATGATTTGCAATTTTCATACCCAAAACGCCACAATCATCAATTTTTCCATGATACCGAAAAATAAATTTAGCAATATTCCTTGAAAGTGCAAAAATAGGAGCAAATACGTGATTCCCTATAGTACCCTGATCCACACATGCTCAATTTGGTGTCTCCTTGATTGAAGGGTGAGAGCTGAGAGGAGTTGAGAGCAGTATGAGAATTGTAAAATATAACGGGGGGTCAGACTATGATCCACGTGGAGCTGGGCTGTGAAAAGGTGAGACGAAGACTCAACTGCACGTGAGTCTAAGAAAGACTAGCGAGTGTTGAACCATCTCAAACCCACGGCAATTCTCACTCTGGTTGAGGGAGATGTCTGGTCACTACCGTTACCAGCGCCATAGCCAGCAATGACCGGAATACTCGAGCATGCCTGTGAAAAGCATAAGGTTTCTGCAGCGCACCGTTTAATTATAATGCAAGAATGTGACAGATAGACGGGCATAGGCCTACAATAACTTAGTATTATCACAACTATCCTAGATAGCATAATATTATAGGCACGCTCCTTCCCTTTGCACTCTAAAGCGAATCAGCGGAAGGAAAATCTTGTGCCGGAATGACCAGTTTCATTTTCTCAGGTTAAAACTGTATTAGACCTATTCCTTATTATCGCTCACAAATACTAGCGTCATCTTGCAATTTGACCGCCATGACTCGAAACGAAAACACACCTTAATCTGGAATTCAGTAACCTATAGTAGAATAGTTTTTGCTTGCCAACAGTAGTGTTACAGCACGGCGGTTGACAAGCATCAGTAAAGTAACGAAGTAAATGTGTTAAAAAAACTACATAATATTATGTCACAAAATAATTTGAATTACTAATTAGGATATATTAAAAAATTTAAATAAATTAAATAAAATATTTAACAGTCTCTGTGGGCCCCTGGAGGTCGTGGGCCCGTGTGCTTTGCACACATTGCACACATGGTAGCTACGCCCCTGAGGCAGCAGACAGGCCGATCTCTTAATTCAACTCCGGCTTTGAAGCTCATTAGGTCTAAGGCTTGATACAGAAGTAGGCTACAGATATATATATTTATATATATTTATATATATATATATAGTATTATATACTACTGCAATCCGTCCCGGAATCGACCTTTTGACGTCCCGTGCCCCGGATTAATCCCAATTTGTCCCGGAATTTGACGCATACAAATTTATCCACTTAGCCAAATGTTGTTATTGTCTTCACATAATAAAACTTGACACACGGTTTGAGGAATATCGCGTTCGGCGCAGTGTCAGATCTCACATTGTCGTCTCAGCATTGTATACGCTCAAAGGCCCTGCAAGTTGCAACGATGACATCTTCGAAGCTTCACAAATCACTGACACTCTTAATAGGCGGTGCAATTGCCATTTCCCGTTGCCAACGCATTGTGTGAGAGCGTGTTCAGCATTTAAGTGTGTTTAAGCATTTAAACATGGGTCTTTTAGTTGAACCTCGATGCAGAACTGTTATGGGCTCGCGTGCATTTCATGCCTCTGCTCCCAAAGAATGGAATCTAGCCTACTTCCACTCTCTCTTCGTTGCTCAAATTCACTCCCTACCTTCAAAAAGCGGCTCAAGACTCACTATTTCTCTTTGGCTTTCAAGCACATGGACCTTTAACTGCATCTTCCTCTGGCGGCTAACTATCCGCGCCTCAGATTCACACTTTGGTGTGACCTTGCGCGTGTAATAAATTTATGTAATAATAATAATAATAATAATAATAAGATCGCCAGTCTGTCTATTAAGTCTGAAGCGGTCATCGGCGCATACATGTAGACCTAGCCTACAACTTAGGCTACAAGACTATAGAAAAGTTTATGTCTGAAAGAGTTTTATTTGGGAGACATATTTAGCCTAATTATTACAGCCGTTTTCCATTCGCCAATTAGACTCTTGCTCTTGACCACGGTTCCGAATTCTCTTGTAGTCTATATTTTAGTCTGACTGTCGCAATGTAATAAGAATAATATTCTTTATTGAACAATCCAGTTGACAGACCGCAACCGGTTACAGTGTACAGTTATGCAATTGAAGCTATTCACAAGAACGAAAATGACAGAAGACATAAATCTTGACTACTAGGTTATAGAACAGACAACCCGCAAGTACACACGACGATAATAGCAGCCTACAAAGCCCTCCGCCCTACGGGGCTCGAACTCGGGTCCGCTGATCTCCAAGCCAGTGTGTTATCCAATGCGCTACCGGATGTTATGTATGTATGTATGTATGTATGCATGCATGTATGTATGTATGTATGTATGTATGTATGTATGTATGTATGTATGTATGTATGTATGTATGTATGTATGTATGTATGTATGTATGTATGTATGTATGTATGTATGTATGTATGTATGTATGTATGTATGTATGTATGTATGTATGTATGTATGTGTGTATGCTAATCAGTGAAACCCGTTCGAACGTGACGTAGCCTAGGTCAACGACAACGAGCTCATGAATATTAATCAAGTCAATTGCATATACGACTCTAAACAAGGAGCACATATGTGCACCGCACGCAATGCAACTTCGGACACTCGGATGATACATGCGGCGAGCGCAAACGCTAGCGACACTAGACGACTGCCGCAGTAAACGCCGTCGTCTCTGATCACATTGCACTGATTGCAAGCGAACAGGACGTGACAGAATCGAAATTATCTGTTCGTCGAAATCAGAAAAGGCCGGCGAAGGAAGTAAGTCCAGCAGTCTGCTCCGACCTTCTGTCATCATTGATTTATTGGGTTTAGATGACTGACAAAAAACGAAGGTTTGTCCATGGTTCGTGTTCCAGCATTTTTATTATCCCGATTATTTATCGTCGTAATTAAATTCTCGAAATGGTTTTCTCGTTGCCCTCAGCATGCAGGCATCAAGTGCGAATTGGTTTGTCATTATAGATTTGCTGCCATGTCGGACCGCAGTTTCCGCTAGAAATAGTGTCGCACAGATGCAAATATATTTATACAATGCAATACAGCTGTACTTGTATAATACCCATCTGCCTTACAAAGTGCAGAAGCACGCAATGACGTCGTGAAACTACTAAGAGCCAGAGGAAGACAAGAACTGTTACAGGGAACCATAAGTGAGCGCTTGGTCAACAAAGACAAGACGCGCACCATTGCAATGTCGTATCCAGCGATAGAAATAAGAACGGAACTGTCTGATGGCCATCCAAGTCTCCAAGATCGGGGTTCCAGAAGCTTTGTTTGGTCCGCCGGTCGAAGTGTGGATCGAAGCTGGACACAAGATGTGGGGCGCGGTGGTGTAGTGGGTATGGTCGTCGCCTTGCAGCCGAAGGGTTGTGGGTTCGAATCCATCTCAAGTCGTATCGTACAGACCTTGGGCAAGTCCTTCACTCGCAATTGCACAGCGTTTCGGCGTGAAATTCCCATGTAGTGTCCGCTCTGTAGTCGGGAGCGCCTCTGAGTAGAGAGAGCTTGATGGGGCGCTATAACAAGTGCACATACAAACACGCTAGCACAGAGGAACCAGTCCCTCAATGCACCGCTAAACCAGCGCTCAATCCTGTTGGAAATCCGATGTTGGAAAGAGAGCCAGTGTATACTGTATAACGTAAGATAAATAAAGGCAAGATAAGACCAGATAGGATAAGATAAGGTAAGCTAGGACAATTTAGATAAGACGAGATAAGACAAAACAAGACACGACAAGACAAGACAAGACAAGACAAGACGAGATAAAACACGACTTAGGATAAGATAAGAATGTTACTTAATTGACCAATTATTGCCATTCACATTTCGGTGAACATGCATTAAAATATACAATACAATACAATATAATACAATACAATACGACACGACACAACACAACACTACACTACACTACACTACACTGCACTACACTACACTACACTAAACTACACAACGCAACACAACACGGCCTAAATGGCGATGGCAAACAAAAGCGACCTAAATTATAAAGAGACTAAAATATAAGACTATTTACAATTAGCCTACATTTACATTACATGTCCTTGAAGTTTTATTTGCTTACGATTTATTATGAGTATTTTCACTTGAACTGCCGGTTATTTTTTTTACCTTGGACGTATTGTTCGAACAAGAAGCCTATCATGTTCGCTCTGAGTTTCTGAGCAATCACACTTATTCGGTCCCCCCTCAATGGATGTGGTGGGGGGACGGCCCATGCATTTGTCCCCCTCAAGTGTTGAAGTGTTTTGTTAGGTGCGGCGAACAAGGAATGAGACGAGGTGATGACTAAATAAAAGGTCATCAACTTTTTCGGCGGACAAAAGAAATTTTTGCCGGCGACTCAGCCATTCGTCCGCCCAAAATCTTCGGCCGCCTTTTCGTCCCCCGCAAGTCTCCGCCTATGAGATTTTTTATTTTGGATCCGGCGTTTATCTCTCACCATAGATCAACACAAATTAGCTCGAAGCTGACTGAAGTTATCGATGTAGTAGTCTAAATTTGGAATAAATTGAAATTGTTTGAATTCGCCATCTGGCAAGTTAAAATAAAGTGCGTTGATTTATTTCAAATTTTTAAATAGTAAGACAGGAAGTTGAATAAATTCTGGACAACAACTCAAATAATTTCCCAATTTCAAACAAATAAACTAATAATCACAGTTTATTATTTTTATTTTTAACTCTTCTCCGCGGACCGGCGATCATACCTCCACGGACCACCACTTTGGGAACCACTGCTATAGCCTACAACATCCAAATCCTAAAAGTGTTTCTCATCACGTCATCTGTCGGATTGATTGCGCAGTAATGCATGGACTCTGTCGTCGCAGTTGCTAGAAGACGACCTCTTTGATTGGAAGAAGAGCGGGCTGCATGTGCAGTACACGACATCATCCTGAAGGGCAACAGTAAAGAGCCTGTAATCCGACTTAGTACGTAGGTGTTCAAAGGAGGGATCATCCCGAGGCAGGGAATCTAATCGGATAAGGCGGCGCATCATAGACCTCAGCCGCGGTCTCACTCACCCTGACCAGTAAGACCCTGTGCACCCATGGCTGCAAGGGGCATGCCGGTGTATCAGTAGCACAGCATCGTGTAGGGCTGTAGGCGATGACCATGCAAGCTATGCATGATTAACAAGAGAGCACATTGCATAATTATATATATATATATTATATAAGCTTATATTATATATGTTATATTATTATGTTATATATATATATATAAATATATAAAAGGATTGTCGCGCCAGACAACTTATAATTATGCTCCGGAAATGACGTTCAAATCCTCAGAGACTATAATAGAGTATGGACGACACCCAGGAATACCATCCTGGTCAAACTCTCCAGTCCTGGAGTCATTGCAGGAATTTAGGTTGGTCGCGCCCTCTCTTATACATGTAGGTCGGTGAGTGTACATCTCGTATATTTTGTTATATATTCATATAATTATATATTCTCATATATACATGGATCTGTTGTATACCTGCATGAAATATAAAATTATATATAATTATTAATTAATTCATTAATTCATTTCAGACATTTCTATATATATTTAGTGCGTATCTACTCAGAAGCGCTCCCGACCCAACCACGGCTAAAGAGAACAGCTTTATGAGCAGAGTAAAATGCAGTCTCAAAGGCTATAGGCATTAGACGCAGTTCCACAGGGATCCCATTCCAGGTTGCATATGGATTTGTTGTGGTTGCATGAGCGTCAGATGACCTTCTGCAGCCCAGCATGACACATGATCCATTTCTTATCAGTAGGCTATATATTAACAACAACAATAACAATGATGATGATCGATAATAAAATAGTATTATCAATTATGATATTTTCGATAATCATCATTATTATGATGCTAAGTGGTAATCTTAGTAATATAATTTGAAGTCATTGTAGAGGTGAGAATGACGACGATGATAAACCATAACCATAACCATAAATTTTATTGAAACCCGAGACATCGAAAAAAAAACACGAGTACAAGAGAACACAAACTATCTTCAAGGGATCAAAAGGGACATGACCCTAAGGAACCTAGGTTCCGCTAGTGGGGCACCTGTAACACGAAGTAAATAATGGCAGACATAATAATGAAACATAAGTGTATATTAACTCTTAACTAGTTAACTAAACATAATATAATTAACAAGTGCTAGACAACCTGAGCGATGAGATGCGATCGAAGTCTAATCTTAAAGAGCGAGATATGAGTTAAATTACGTATGGCAAGAGGTACATCGTTCCAGGTGCGGGGACCAGCGCATTTCAACGAGAACATTCTAGAATTAGTCCTAGCAAAAGGTACTCTTACATTCGCAGCAGAGCGTACAAGATAAGGGTTTAGGATGGACGTGGCAGTGAAATAGTTATCAAAGATCCTAGGCAACTGGTTACGAAAATATTTAAACATGAATTCACTAGTTTGCAATTTTCTAATCTGTTCGATATTAAGAACACGGCACGATTTAAATATTGCGTCGGTAGACATCGAGTGCTGATTACCTGCAATCATTCGCATGGCTCTTCTTTGTAACTTATTTAATCTTGTTAGCCTTGTGGCGTATGTCGAAGCCCAGACCATATTAGAGTATGTAAGGTATGGATGAATAAGAGAGTAATATAGATTAAGACGTGTTTGGGTGGGCAGCAAGTAGGCTATTCTAGTCATAATACCAATGTTCATTGCTACCTTTCGAGATAAATGTTTTATATGATCGTTCCATGTGAGGAATTGATCAAGATAGATACCCAGAAGTTTAACTGAAGTTACACGAGGAATAGGGATTCCATTAACAACTAGATCTTTGGGTGTGGATGGGATCTTCTTCCGGTGAGAGGAAAATAGGATGTAATTAGTTTTAGTCAAATTTAGGGAGAGTTTATTAGCATAGAACCAGTCAGTTACCTTAGCCAATTCCTGGTTCATAAGATAAAACAGATCATTATATGACTTATTGGAAACAAAGATATTAATGTCGTCAGCAAATATTTCAAATTGCAGTAGTGTTGAGGCATTTGGGAGATCATTTATATATATATATATTAAAAATAGTAGGGGTCCTAGAATGGAACCCTGAGGAACTCCATATTTAATTAATTTTAACTGTGAGAGCGCACCATTGCAGACGACTTGCTGCTTTCGATCTTAGGGCTGCCAACCGTCCTGTATTCGCCGGGATAGTCCCGGAATCGACCCTGAGCGTCCCGTGTCCCGGATTGATCTCAAAATGTCCCGGAATTTGGTCTAGATATCCACTTAGCACAATTGCTGATCCTATTAATTTTTTGCTTACTAAACTCAATAATTTGACCGATGATTTTTGCTTTCCGCTCTCTATCAGACCTATAGGCCTACATTACGTTGTTGGCTGGACATCGCATGTTGAAGTTTTCAAAACTTTAAGAACCACTTAGACCTACACTTGGTTTTTCGCTTTTGCATATTCTGTCCATTTTTATTTTTTTGCGAGAGAGTGTTTAGCATTATGAGGGATGTGTTATCGAACAATCGCAATTATCTGAGAGCACCGAGAGCTCACCGACATTATTAAAGCAGAACTAGTGCACATGCTTAATATAAATTTTAGCATGTGCCACATGTAATTTCTTCGACTTCGTGCCCAGTGTTCTGGAACTACTTAAAGCACAGAAGTAGGCTAAGCTTATAAATTGAAGATCAATTCTGCTCTCCGGTCGCAGGCCTACGGGCCTATACGATACCTACGAACTTCCCTCAATTTGGGCCCGTAAGTCTTACTCTGGTGCCTATAGGTGACTGAAGTTTGAAATGCTGTCTTCTTGAAGTTGATTCTTGTATAAAATTTAGGTTACCTGGGCAACCTGTCTTTGATTATTTAGGCTATCTGAAATTATTAAGGACTTTTAAAATAGATTGTGTAGATCCTATATTGGGCTGACACAGCATTTGTTACATTGTGCGTTTCTGTGGATTGTGTAAATTGATATGGCACATCGAGTGGCTGAAGGCGTCCCGGAATTGCAAAATCAAAAGTTGGCAGCCCTATTCGATCTTTGAAGTAGCTCTTAAACCATTCTAGGGCAGTACCACGTATTCCTATATTTTCAAATTTTTTAAATAGTATGGCATGATCTATTGTGTCGAAAGCTTTGGCTACATCGATGAAGACACCAATGGCAAACTCGTTACGGTCTATAACTGCAGATATGCTGTCTTGAATGTGTAAAAGTGACATTGCAGTCAAGTGTCCTGGCTGAAACCCGTGTTGTGATATGTAAAGAGTGTTTTTTTCAACATATAGTCATATAATCTAATATACATTATCTTTTCAAATAGTTTGGAGAAATACGGGAGAATGGATATTGGTCTAAAATTAACAATGCTGTCTTTCTGTCCTTGTTTAAAAATGGGTGTAACTTTTGCTATTTTTAAGGAGAGTGGTACACTGCCGGAGGTTAGGGAACAATTAATAACAGCGGCCAGAGGCTCGGCGATTAGTTCAATAATGGGATTGACTATGTCAGGGCGAATGTCATCATGTCCTGGACTATGCGTTGTCTTCAAGGTGCGGCTCAATGCAATTATTTCAGCAGAAGAGGTCGGCAATAATCCAAAAGAACCAAGAACGGCATGATTTAGACATGATTCGAAGGAACTGTTAGACGGTGGAATTTTATCTTTGAGCTCTTGTGCTATTCCCGAGAAATAATTATTAAACTTTTCAGCTAATAATTCCGGATTAGTTATTTTCTCTCCATTAATACTTAGGCAATGAATTGCATTATCAAGCGGTTTTGCATTAGTCAGCGTTCTAATCAGTTGCCACGTTTTTTAAAGATTATTCGCATGTTTAGCAAATTCTGAATGACAGTAATTTTTCTCAGCTTTTCTACGTAGAGCTCTGAATTTGTTTCGGTATGTAATAAATTTATTTTTATTTAAAAGAGTCGGCTGCTTAATAAATTTCACATATAATTTTGATTTTGTATCACAAGATTTAAGAAGTGCCGGTGTCATCCAAGGGTTGTGAATTTTTTTTAGAAGTGCCTTTTATCCGTATTAGTGGGAAAGCTAAGTTATATGCAGTAGTGATGGATGATAGAAATTGATCATATGCATGATCAGGATTACCGCCCACACAATTAGTCAGGAACTTACTCCAGTCAATTTGAGACAAAAGTGTTTTAAAATGGTCGTTCGATTTATCATTTATTAGACGGGTAGCAGGAGGTGCAGATGTAAAATTGCTAGTTCTAGGGTCAGCATTCACCCATGTTACTATTGGCAGATGATCAGACAAGTCGGAGATCAGTATAACTGACTTAATAATTTTAAAAGGTCTATTGGAGTATATATTATCAATCAAAGTCGATGAAGTAGCAGTAACTCTAGTTGGTTGATTAATAACCGGTAAGAGATGATGGAAAGACATCATATCTGAGAAGTAATCAGTGTGGGCATGCAGATGGGCATTAAGCAGATCGATATTAAAATCCCCCATTATAAAAATGTCCTTATTTTTCAAACTTAAGAAATCCACTAATTGACTGAATTCGTTATTAAAGATTTCAAGATTCTGGCTTGGTGGTCTGTACACTACACCAGCTAGAAAATAGGAACCGTTCGATTGAGGGAATTTGAGAAATAGGGTCTCGTACGAATAGTGGTGCAGGCAAATGTCTTTAAGTTCCACTGGTTGACAGTCAATTTTTATCCTTTATGAAAAGACCCACGCCCCCACCCATACCGGTGGTTCTGCATTTATGTACAAAGTTGTAGCCACGGATGTGCACTAGATTTACCGACGATTCGTCTAACCAAGTTTCAGAGACTGCCAATATATGACGATGATGACGACGATGATGACGATGACGATGATGACAATGATGTTGATAATGATGATGATGATCATGATGATGACGACGATGGTGATGATGACGATGGCGACGACGACGATGATGATGATGGTGATGATGACGATGGGAAAGCACAGATGATGAGCGCGCCCTGGAGTGAGTGGGAGAGGGAGAGAGACATTGTGTTCCACCGCTGTCGACTGATTGCATTGGCGATGCTGCTGCCTAATAACTGCGACATTTCCGCTGACGTCAATGTTCTGCATTCGATGAAAAGAGATTTAAGTCGATGCGTTGTGTGGAGGAAAATCAGCTACAAAAGAAATCGAAAGAGCGATTTTGCGTGTGGAAGAAAAAGAGACAAGGAGACAGAGAGACAGAGAGACAGAGAGAGAGAGAGAGAGAGAGGCAGATAGACAGAGAGACAGAGAGGCAGATAGACAGAGAGAGAGAGAGGCAGATAGACAGAGAGAGACAGAGAGAGACAGAGGCAGAGAGACAGAGAGACAGAGAGAGAGAGAGAGAGAGAGAGAGAGAGAGAGAGAGAGAGAGAGAGAGAGAGAGAGAGAGAGAGAGAGAGAGAGTAAAAAATACTATTGTCGAATACAAATGAGATGTAGATTGGAACATTTATGTATAGATTTAAACATGAGCTATTACCAGAATCGTTCGCTAATTACTACTTCCAATGCAATATGGATGTTCATTAATTCATTGTGACTACACTGGATCCTGTAATAAATGCCATAAAGATTTGTGCACGTATTAAAGCTGTAGACAGTTTCTATCTCTTATCGTGGACCTCGTGTGTGCAATTCTCTACCTGTTCCTTTGACTAATGTGCATAATTATACAGCATGAATAATATTTTAAAAAACTGAACACTATATCTGATTGGATTGAAATGAATAAATTATGACATATGTAGAAATATACCTTTGAAGATATTTTGGTTGCTGCTTGTCCATTAATTATTGCCATACCTACTTAAAATTTAGGGGAAATTGGCAGCGGAATATTGTTGCTTCTTTATAGGGATAACCCTTTGATATCGAGAGTAAGCCTGCAGGCTGCAGCAGTGGCGTAGACAAGGGGGGTTTTGGGGGTTAAACTCCCCCCATTGGCTTAGGAAAAAAGTTTTCTAAAGGTAATTTATTCACTTAAATAAGAAAAACAAAACAAACCTTTGTATAGTAACAATTGTTTTTCTTACTTTATTCCCTTTGTTAATTTATTCCCTTTGTATTTACTGTAATACTGTTGGGTTGGTGTCAGGAAGGGCATCCGGCCAGGCCATGAAACCCCAACAACCCCCCCCCATAATAAATTCCTGGCTGCGCCACTGGGGCTCCGCATTGTGCTTATTGTGTTTGTATTTAATTAAGTCGTATGAATTTGAACTGCTTGAATTCTGCTGATTCTGTGATGCTTTGTTGTTGATGTTTCTGTGAATAAAATGTCTTGAATAGTAAAAGAAAAGGAGCTGAGAGTTACAGTGACGCTGACGGGGTGTGCGTGAGAGGGAGAGGGAGAGGGAGAGGGAGAGGGAGAGGGCGAGGGCGAGGGCGAGGAGAGGGAGAGGGAGAGGGAGAGGGAGAGGGAGAGGGAGAGGGAGAGGGAGAGGGAGAGGGAGAGGGAGAGGGAGAGGGAGAGGGCGAGGGCGAGGGCGAGGGAGAGGGAGAGGGAGAGGGAGAGGGAGAGGGAGAGGGAGAGGGAGAGGGAGAGGGAGAGGGAGAGGGCGAGGGCGAGGGAGAGGGAGAGGGAGAGGGAGAGGGAGAGGGCGAGGGCGAGGGCGAGGGCGAGGGAGAGGGAGAGGGAGAGGGAGAGGGAGAGGGAGAGGGAGAGGGAGAGGGAGAGGGAGAGGGAGAGGGAGAGGGAGAGGGAGAGGGAGAGGGAGCCTAGGATATACATGCATAGAGCGAAAAAGGGGAGCGAGACAGGCAGACAGACATGGACAGACAGAGACAGACACAAACAGAGAAAGACAGAGACAGACAGGTAACAGACAGGCAGGCTGCAGGCAGGCAGAGACAGAGACAAAGACAGGTACATACAGGGATGGAGACAGACATAGACACAGATAGACAAACACACACCGAGAGATACAGAGACAGACAGGGAGAGATAAACGGTCAACGAAGGTCATTGAAGCCGAGGTATACACCATCAAGCCAAGATCGTGCATTATCTACAAATATACAGGGTGGGCCAAAAAAAGACCCCCCTAGGTTTTTTGCCAATATCTTGACCAAAAGTAAGAATTTTGAAATGAAATTTTACAGTCTTATAGACAATTCATATTTACATATGATGGCCAAATTTCATCAAAATATTTCAAACAGAGCAAAAGTTATGCCACTATTATGGAGGCCACCCACCGTTTTTTGACGATTCAAAAGCGTAACGCAACAAAAAGTAGGTTTTTGCCAATATCTTGGCCAAAAGTAAGAATTTAGAAATAAAATTTTACAGGTTTATAGACAATTCATATTTACATATGATGGCCAGATTTCATAAAAGTATTTCAAACAGAACAAAAGTTATATCACTTTTAGTGAGGCCACCCTACGTTTTTTGATGATTCAAAAGTAAAAAAAACGGTGGGTGGTCTCACTAAAAGTGATATAACGTTTGTTCTGTTTGAAATATTTTTATGAAATCTGGCCATCACATGTAAATATGAATTGTCTATAAACCTGCAAAATTTCATTTCGAAATTATTACTTTTGGCCAAGATATTGGCAAAAACCTACTTTTTGTTGCGTTACGTTTTTGAATGGTCAAAAAACGGTGGGTGGCTTCACTAAAAGTGGTGTAACTTTTGTTCTGTTTGAAATATTTTGATAAAATCTGGCGATCATGTGTGAATATGAATTGCCTATAAGCCTGTAAAATTTCATTTAGAAATTCTTACTTTTGGTCAAGATATGGGCAAAAAACCTAGGGGGGGTCTTTTTTATGGCCCACCCTGTATATACATCTCTGTATATACAAAACACGTATACCGTATATATACACATAATATATGTATTATAAATATACATATAAAATATAGGAGCCGCTATAAGAGCATCACAACAAAAAGAGCGATTATAAAAAGACTTAGTCCATATAAACGACAGGAGATTACGAGAGTGTACAATTGTACATTATGCCTTCACATGTACACTTTAATATGCACCATAAGCTAATCTCACGTTCAAGCGTATACATTTAATGGATGTTAGACTATATAGAAAAGAGTCCACACATGCAGAGGACGCAAGCATATACTGGATGGCGGAAGTAGTTGTCACCCTCCGAACACATCATACTCTATATTCTATATTACACGGTGCATCGATCGCTAGAAAGAAGCCACATAAAACACATCCCCTGCAATGCTTCGGTCATCTCGCCTATTAACAGCGCTAGATAAATATGTAGGCCAGCAAATACACTGGCATTATGAATACATCTTCAGGTGTCGTCGTGTCAATGTGAGACCGTTCCGAGTTTAGGATATACATATTATGTATATATTGTATAGCTATATATGTAGGCATATGATAGTCTGTATATATATATACATATGTATATTTCTCCTAAAGAGTTTCATATATATTAAATATGTATAAATAATTATAATATATATAAATATGTATATATATTAAATATATATAGATCTATATCTCTTAGATCGAGTTTCATATATTATATATGTTATATATATTTCTCATATAGAGTTTCATATATAATAAATGCATATATAGTTTATATAAATATGTATATTATATTGAAAATGTATATATTTCTCTTCGAGATTCATATATATATAATTATATACACATAATATTGTGAGGCAAGGTCAAGAACGTGGACGTCCCCGGCACACGAGATACGTCGTTAGAAACTTATACGACTTCCTGAAATCCAAAGAGCCAATTATAGACACCGTCGACAAAAGCTGCATATATATGCGCTCAACTAGCCAGATACAAATGACGTCTCATGGCTAAAGCAGCAGTTCCATTACACTGCGTTTAGCCATGCCAACAGTGATTACAGTATGCTGCAGATTTTTTCCTATTGACGTCAACGGCGTCTTTTGCCGCAAGATGTCGCTAAACTGTTGAATGTAATCGAATCGCTTATCTGACCGTCTTCCGGTGAAACTTCCGCTCCACGTGGCGTCTGTCCGAAGCCGGGGAAAAGGAGGAGGGTGACACTAAACAATTTATTTTCTATGCATTGAACAATAGCGTCTTTAAAATTGTGGCTCAGCACAGCAAAACCAGAATTAAGGTTATTTTTTACGATATATTGAGTTTGACACATCATTTAAAAAATCCTTGTTTCCAGCTTCGAAATTGCACAAAAATTATTGCTCTGAAATTATTCTAACTCAAGATATATATAAGCAAAAAGTGATTAAATAGAATTATTTATTTAATTAATTATCTTATTTAAAACGAAACAATATGCATATTAAGAGCATTAAAATAGCTTTATCTATTTAAAAAATGAAGGAAATTTTTTAACATATTTTTTACATTAAATTCTATATAAAAAGTAGAAATACAAGCGTACTATTTCTTTAATTATCTCAATTTCCGATATTTATACCGATTTTGGTCTTGACTGCCACAAATGTTATTAAGCGAAGCGTCAGTTAACACATGAACTGATTACGATACTTTTGAGCGTGAAATCAACGGCTCTCACAACCACAACATGATAATAAAAGAAAAGACACTAAACAACAACAAGCTCCTCAATATTAATGCAATGAAATGGATTGATAAATCAATCCCACTCTATAAGGCTTATAATAGCTCGCCGAATATACGCTGTATACGCTTTTCAGAGGCTGCATAATGCACATGCTACTTGCTTATATATACATTCAGCGTCATACATACATACATACATACATACATACATACATACATACATACATACATACATACATACATACATACATACATATTACATACATACATACGTACGTACGTACGTGCGTGCGTGCGTGCGTGCGTGCGTACGTTCGTACGTACGTACAATCGTACATGCATGCATACATACATACATACATACATACATACATACATACATACATACATACATACATACATACATACATACATACATACATACATACATACATACATACATACATACATACATACATACATGCATACATTACCAGCAATCCTCTTGTGCCATCATAAAGTCAATTCGGTTGTAAAGTACCACGTAATTAATTAAAGGTGTTAAATAATTTACGGATGTATGTTGACTTTGGTTTTCAATTAATTTAAAAGTAAGCTACTATTGAATTAGGTCTAATTAAAGAATAATGTTAATGGTTGTAGGCTATGTCAAACGGGTTTCGTGTGTTTTTGCATATATGCCGAGGTCAAGTTAGAGGAGGCGTCGATGGCTTCATTTCCATGTAGACATCGTCGTCTCAAATGGCGGCATTCAGTCGGAACTCGGTCTTTATGGCTAATATTCTTTCACGACCGCTTTTATTTCCGGCAATTTCTCGCTCTACCTTGCCTCTGACGACGTCAGTATATAGGTGGCCAATGTCTCTGTAACATTAATCTCTAAATTGTGACAAGAAAATCTCCCGCAATTCTCCTTTGGACCTTTGACCACAACAAGTCCCCCACCCATAATGTCAACATGTGCAATTTATACGCATGCTGTGGTCTACGTATATGAGCCTCTCTGCCTTCACTGCCGTCTCTCTCTCTGCCTCCCTTTTCAACTGCCTCAGTCACTGTCCTTGAATCTTTGCATCTGTCTTTTGCTTCCAATCTTTGACGATCTGTCTAACTTCCTCCATTCCTCTGTTTCTCTGCCCTTCTCTGTATTTTTTCTGTTTCTCTCTGTGTATCTCTGTCTCTGCCTTTGTCTTTGTCTGTATGTCTGTCTGTTTGTCTCTTTTTCTGTATCAGTGTCTCTGTCTCTCTGTCTGTCTGTCTGTCTCTCTCTGCCTGCCTGTCTTTCTCTCGTCATGTCTCTATCAACTATCTCGATCCACCCTTCTTGCTCTCTTCTCGTATACAGCATCCCCTTCTGTCTATGTCTCTCTGTGTCTCTCTATACATACGTCTGTTTCTGTTCTTTTCTGCCCCTCGGTTCTTTTTCCTTTTCCTCGAGTCTCGCTACCAATTCAGCGCATGTCTATGTGAGCTAAGCAATGTAGGCATACACACAAACATACACACAAACATACACAGCAATACATATACACAGCTAACAAGCAGTACACGCAGGATATTTGAACCCACGTTCTACCGTGTGATGAGAAACAGTGGAGCGGTCATAACGACGACCAAATTGCGGCTGTGAAAAGCCACACTTAAAACGCACAGTCGGCAGTTATGACTCGAGTTACCGGTTACCGTATACCTTCGTAAGTTATACACCTTCGTCTTAAATCCGCTCTCTGCAGCATACGGACGTGATTTGAAGGCAAGACGACGCGTGGCATAAGTCGCCTTTATTTCTCGTTTAGGGTTTTCTCCTTTCGCCAGCTTGCCTAAATGTGTGTTGCTGATACGTAAGTAGGCTATTGTACATATATACGCATATAATTACCTATGCATACATGTATGTATAATATATATACATATATGTATGTGTATGCATGCACATAGCACATATTGCCTATAATAATATTGTATATACATAGTATTACAGGCGTCGTAAAGGTTCTAACGGATAAGCACGGATTCGGCCATTGGCAACAAGTTGTATTTCTGCTGCGCTTTATATGCATACACATATTATATAGAATATTATTTAATCATATATGCAGGATTGGCAAAATAGTAATCTCCTAAGATGTTTTGCCAATATTAATAATTTTTGGCCGCAAGGAATAATATCTGAATCAAATTCCACAGGCTTAAAGGCAATTCGCATCCAGGCCTACGTGCAATAACCAAATTTCACATAAAAAATATCAAATAGAACAAGAGTTAGGTTATATCATTTTAGTGAGTCCACCCAATGCTTTTTGACGATCCAAAAGCATAACAGAACAAATTGCTAAAAAGTCATTTTATTAAATCACATCTCAAGCAATTGTTATTATAATTATAGATAAGCTTGATATTACCAGAAATTATTATTATTACTATTACGTGGAAGAGAATTATTATTATCATTTAGAAAGATAATTAGATCTATTAGGCTACTATTACTATTACGTGAAAGAGAAAGCTGTACCAGGGAAGCTGCACGTCACTGCGACATCATTTAGCGAGGTGACTCTGAAGTTGTAAATAAAGAATTTTCAAATCAACAATTTTGTTACTAAAACAATAAAATTTAAATTTATAAAACTTTAAAATGGCTAAGGTGTCAATGAATTACAAAATGCGTACCGTGGTATTCGGACACTTGACAATGAACAATTAGGTCTTGGATCGAGCTAAAGTTAAATTGCGAGTTAAGAAAAATGCTGTTGATGAAAAGAGTTCGGCTCAACGTTAATGTAATTGTTCTTGTTTCATTGAGAAGAACCAATGGCCCCCAAATATCCGGATTTGAACATGATGAACGATCAAGTGTGGAGAACCATTATAATGCTGGAGAAATACCACAACCTGCACCCATGGAATCATAACGAACAGCGATAAGAGATTTGATGTTCGCAATGCATTGGAGTTGAACAACATGGAGACAAAGGATCCGAGTGGCTGACCCCTCCACAGCGAGGGATCAATCCTAGCAAGAAGGAAAAGAAGAAGAATGCACTGGAGTTGATAAGGTAAGATTTGCCTCTGGAACACATCAACAAGGTCATCAAGAACTGTGCAAAGAGACTCATAATAAGTGTTGGCACTATATGCATGGTGCATTGGTGGTAGATGCTTTGAACACAAGTTCTGAAGCAATATAAAGTTCATTTTATAACAATTACTTGAGACTAGCTGGGGTACTCGGCGTTCCCCGGGAACTTTATGATTCGACCCTTTCCGGCCACAACCCCACCACACCACACCCACCACGCCCCACGACCCTCCGACCTCCACCGGTACGCCACCCGAGAAATATGGGTTTTCGGTAAAATTTCCTCGTCCCAGCCCCCACTTCCACCCCTCCACCTCTACCCCGCCAACCCTCCCACACCCACCCCACCCCTGCACCCCACCCACCACCCCACCCACCCATCCACCCCACCCCACACCACCTCCTTCCAACCCCACACCCACTCCACCCCATCCGACCCCTCCACCAGCACCCCACCGCACCCCTCCATCCCAGCCCAGCCCAGCCCACCCCAGCCCACCCAACCACCCCACCCACCCATCCACCTCCGCCCCATCACCCCACCCACCCCACCCACCCAAACCACCCCCGCCCCACCCCACCTCACAACACCTCACTACAATCCGACCTCCACCGGTACGCCACCCGTGAAATATTGGCTTTCGGAAAAATTTTCCCTCCCACCCCCACTCCCCAACCCCACCCACCTCCACCCACCCGACAACACCCCACCACACTCCGACCTCTTCACCGGTACACCACTTGTGAAATTTGGGTTTCGGAAAAATTTTCCCCACCCCTTCTTCCAACCCTCCACCCCACAACACGCCACCACTAACTCCGACCTCCACCGGTACGCCACCCGTGAATTTTTTTTGGGAGGGGAATTTCTACCACCAAAACCCGCCTCCCCACCTCATGCTGGCAGAGATTCGCGAACCCCTCCACTGGGTGTTCCATGCCGAGACGGACACAGTCGTGAAGGTTTGGAGTGAAAAGCTCAAAAACTGTGGAAATGCATTCCGGTCAAACAGACGGAATCTTCTCTTTATTTCTATAGATATGAATTGATAAAATTGTGGGTTTTTCCACTTTTTTTTGCGCACGTCTCGCCAAGATATTATTAAAAAACCTTAGGCGATTACTTTTTTGGTCCACCCTGTATATTATCTTTATCTTTTGCATCTTTTATTGGGCCTCCCTCCTTCCCTCCATCTCTGTCTACGTCTCCCTCCCTCTCTCCCCCTCTCTCTGTCTCTCTCTGTCTCACTCTCTGTCTCTGTCTCACTTTCTATCTGTCTCTTTGTCTCTGTGTCTGTCTGTATCTATTTTTTTATTTTGCGCCAATCCTTACTGCATATGTCTTTCCTTTCTCTGCGTGCCTGCATGTACTTCGATTTCATGTCTCTGTCTGTCTGTCTGTCTGTCTGTCTGTATGTATGTATGTATGTATGTATGTATGTATGTATGTATGTGTGTATGTCTGTCTGTCTGTTTGTCTGTCCGTCCATCCGTCCGTCCGTCCGTCCGTCCGTCCGTTCGTCTCTGACTTATATATATATATAATATTATATATATATATACATATATATATATATATATATCTGCAGATATGTTTTATGTGCATATTATATATAAGGAGAGGTTAAAGAGGAAGATAAAAGGAATGAGATCTACAACTGCGGCGAAAAGCGCCAAGGAAGTCATGTGTAAATGCATAGATGACGTTTTTATAGCGCATTTCGTTTTGATCAATGACTTGGTCACGTGCCGATTCGTTCGCTCCATAACTTTCGTTCGCTCGGACTTTTCTAATGCGACCGTTGCAGCAGTCGAGTCATCATCCTATCTCCCCTCATTCTCCGTCATCGGCTTTGAGTGTTTTTACCCGTTCTTATCTAGGTCTCGTTTCTCGCAAGTGGACTCGACCGCTGTGAGGGGTGTCAGGTTGAAGTGAGGCTTCTAAGTGGGAGAGTCCATTGATTGTCGCAGTCCCTTTAAGCCAGGGGTGTCAAAGAGCTGGCCCGCGGGCTATTTCTGGCCCGCCGACGATTTTTTCTGGCCCGCGGAGCCTTCCCTAAAGATTACAAAATTAGAGGATAAAAATTCAATTTTTTTTATTTACAGACAGCGCCAAATACATGGAGATTTTTCTTACAGACGTCAACTTTGCTCAGACTCGCAGCTCCGTGTAGACTGTGTATCTATGCTATTCTATGGTTTCCGGTTGGTTTTGGCTGGCCAGGAGCTATCTCACAGATCAATCCCCAATTTTGCTCAGGAGCTTCGACGCCCTGGCCCGCCATGGGCGCCCGCACATAGAGGCAAGGGGCACTTGCCCCCTAGAAAATTGACACCTATGTTTTTAACTAGGCATACTACTTTTGGGTTTTTAACAAATTTCTTTGCTTTAATACACCAATGATATGAATGATACAGACAGTGAAAGTCAGAAATCTACATTTTTGAGATTTGTATAGAAATAAGCATGCTCTTATAACTTTCTGCCTTGCATGTCAAAGCCCTTTCTAAAAACTGTAACAATGACCATAGGCTTTCAACCCTCCTGCGAAGGCCCATGCAAACAGCAGGCCTATCGATTATGGCCTACTTGAGTGGAATCCAGCTGTATTGCAAATAATCATAACTGCAAAAAATTAAATACTAATGCAAAAATTTGAAAATTTCTCGAAGTACACTGAAATTACATCAGGAAGATCTGCTTATTCACTAGCATTGTAGTTAAATTAACCAAGTCTGCTATAAGCCAGGCTCCATTTTTTTCATTTTGCAAGCTGCCAGTACAGAATCCAGGAGGTCAAACTGTAGGTAAACTTGGCTCTGGTTATCACGCCTCAGGATTTACACCAAACTGACAAAGAGAGATCTTTTCAAAAGAATTTATACCCACACTCATCTGATCCTCGGATCCTTCACCTTCCTAAACGACATCCGCATTAACAGTTACTCTGACCCTCAGGCTGCCAGATTCGGACCTCTTTCTGACTACTCTCTGGAGTAGGTTTCTACCGTTTCTGACTCGATGCAGCACGACGTGTGAAAAAACTGGTGCTCTGACGCAGCCTCTGCGATTGGCTTGTGAGTGGCGCTTTACAAGTAGCTATAGAGGAGCACTTGCCCCTTGAAAACTGACACCTATTTTATGTTCATTTATTCATTAGTTCATTCTATGGACTTATATAGCGCACCTTTAGGACATTACTTTCTAACATCTACGTTTTCATTTTTAACAAATTTCTATGGAAACTATCCGTATTAAAAGTTATACAAAACATGAAACTGAGAAATTTGCATAAGAAACCTATTTGAAAAATACTCGTAGGCTATTCTTAATTTCCGGCTTTGCATTTTTCAAGCTCTTGCTACTAAAATATTTAGCCGCGACTAGCGTAAAAATTTGCCCACCCCCGCCACAAATTTCTGCGGGCGCTCATGTGGCCCGCCACTTCTTGAAAGATGTTCACACTGGCCCGCCACTAAAAAAGGTTTGACACCCTTGCTTTAAGCCATAGGTTCTCAACCTTTTTCCGCGTGCGACACACCTAAACTTGTAACCAAATTTGGCGACACACCATGCAATCGCCATGATGTCAATATCATTAAAATCATAATAGACCCATGTTAAAGTTAAAATGGCTCATCTATTTTAAAATGTTAAAATTTCTAATGAATGAAAATGTTGGCACTGGATGCTTTTTAGTTTCTAATGATTCTAAAATTCTAAATTCCACCGATCTTAATCTACGATTCTACGTCGTTTTATGACTCTTCGTGAATTGTTTTGACCTAACATTTAATGGGATTTTTGTTTCAGTATGGATTTCCTTTGAACAGTAAGACGCCCGACGATCGACATGTTTTCTGATTGCAATACCGGTACACACAGTTGCGTAGCTATGTAGCGAACCAGGTCGCTACTAGCTGCCTTACTTATTTATTTAAGTGAGGCCGCTATTTTAATTGTGAGTTCATGGGTGCTATGCTTAGCGCAAATCGATGCGGTCATCGCTATTTTTAGCTTCCCATGCATTTTTCAATGGAACTTTCCGCCACGTGCGATTTTTGATTGGTTAGACATCACGCGATGTTTTAGGCGCTAAAAAGCGCTCTCTTGCGGCAAATTAACGCGCAAACCTTCAGTCGGGCTGCAGAATTGAATCGAGTAAGACCTATGCTGGTAGAAATCGTGAATCGTGGTAAAATTGATGGTATTTTCGATTCTGGCAAGTTTTCTCAGGTAGAAGACGAGGTTCTTCCGATGTCTTGTGAATCGATGTGTAATTACGAAGATTTCCGGCAACGATTAAATTAATAATACGCTTCCGACGGAGAAATTCTGGCATCGGCCGACGACTCAATAACTTTCTACAGGACGGAAAACGGTGGATCGGCTGTCCTAAAATATCAATGGGAACAGGGAAGTATAGGCAACCTAATCTATAGAGCTCGAACCTGAACTAGGTGTAATTAGATAAAACTTGTATCGCTATTTTGGTGTAAATATTAGTTGTGGTGTATTCAGTCTGTGAACTGATCGGATAGGTGTGAAATAGTCAGTCTGTGAACTGATCTGATAAAACTTAAGCTAGTCAAGGGACATAGGCGTTTTAGGAAGGCCTTAATAGTGAATCTTTAATATGGATTCTATTTTATCGGCTGTGTAAATAATTGCTAATGAACGACAGACAGTCGCTTGATTAATTCTACAATAAATGAAACTTAAATAGAGAACTGTGAAGTGATTTCTGCTATCGAATTATAATGGACTCCGACGGGGAAACGGACAGTGTCTTAGGGACAGGACAAGAGGAAGATGAGATATGTCCGGGAGAAACCCTTGAGTTGGGGACTACAGACAATACTGATGACTTAGACCCTGCTGTATTACAGAAGCAAATGACTACAATAGAACAGTTTATGGAGCGCCAGAGTAGCATTTTAATCGGTCTAGCCGAAGAGCTGAATCTAGTTTCCATGCAGCAAGCCCAATTAAGTTCCCGCCAGAAAGAATGTGAAACAATGGTGAAGTCGGTAGCTGAAGGTAAAGTGGGTGATGGAGCTTGGGGAAAAGTTGAGGAATCGAACCCAGATAAGCACCCATTAAGTGGGGCTGTTGTGAGCTTAACAGCCACCGCTGACATATGTCCAATATCGGCCCATCCTGAGGAATTTGGTAACCAGAGAAGCTCACACCCTAGGTTAGGATTCGAACCCGCTACCATTGACACCAAAACCCTTGACCTAGGACCCAGCTTTCCTCAACCGCGCTTAAGGGGGCGCGCAACAGTAGAGCCCATTAATTTGGGGGTGGAAACGGTAGGACAGGCGGCGCCCCCGCGCGTCACAATTGGTTCCAGCAAGTGGGATGAAGCTACAAAAGGTCATGGGTCAGAGGGTAAAATAATAATGGATCCCAGATTTAGTAGAGCAGAAGATTTATGGGAAGAAGTGGAAAATGGAAAAGAAAATTTTTCACAAGATGATCCAAGAGGAAAGGAGGCACAGATAAAATACTTTGGTGCTAGACCAAGGGATTTACAAGGTCAAGGTCAAGGTGCAAATACGACTGACATGTTGCATGGTCAAGCAATGTATTATTATGATACAAATGTTTTGTATAGAGATTTTGACTTTGAAAATTACATGCGTCGAAAAGATGATAAATTAGTTAGAATGGGAATCGAAAATAAATCTGAAAACGATGATTCAGAAATCACTGATGTGCGATCCCTACATAGAGTTGAACTCGAACCAAAAGCGTTAAGGGTAGAACAAAACGAGGGTAGAATTTGTGCTAATCCTAGACTTGTAGTTTCAGATGGAAAATCGGGGGATTCTTCGTTGCTGAGCGACGACCACGTGGGAACATGGGATGCACATCCTCGCCAGCCAGCGACCGCTATTCATCGGGCTGCCACCTTTTCCCCCTCGTCGGTTCCTGAAGCAGAAAAATTCCGGTCACCGAGTAATCCGCTGTCACAAGTGACTGCTTCAGTCACCTCGGCTGCTTCTGATGTCATGTTCTGCGAGTCGAAAGCAGAACTGGGAAGAAACCTCACAAGCTTCGCGTCTGCTCCTCAGATGTTCGCATACACATCTGCTCTGAGTCGACCGATCATGTCTACGGTGTCTCTGTCGTCGGAAACTCGAGTCACGCACAGCTACGAATACGTACATGGGGCTAACAGTCAGCCCATGTATGCGCACTGCAGTCAGAAGATGGTTCAACCTGCTCCAGTCTTCCTTGTCTACGCGGAAGCAGTTTCTCTTCCGATCCAGATGCAACCGTGGCCCATGACGCGCACAGTCATGGAAAATTCTGTCAACGTCATGAAGCTGAATTCATCGTCAGAAATATTCAGCTTAGCCAGACTGAACTGTCAAGAGAACGGTCAAGGTCACTGTCTGCAAACAACTGAAGGGAAGACAGTCAGTCTTTCTTTCCCAGCAGAAGAAGTTGCAGCTAAAAATCGAGCGTCAACTGGTGGTACTGCAACTCCATCAACCAACACGGAAAAGAAAGAAGCCGCTGAGAAAGTTCAGAACTCAGCTGCTGATCCATCGAGCGAGAAAGTAAAATCTCGTTTGAACTGTCGGCCGAACGTTCTTTGCAGAAACAGTGCGAAACAGTGTCACCGAGCAAAACGAACTTTTCGAAACATGCAGAACTCTCTGAGCGTTGAACCGAACAGTGAAACGAATGTCGAAATTCCTTGCCTAGTGACCAAACAGGTCACTGAGCTCATTCTCGGTCTCTCCTGGATGGTGAAGGAAGCTGTCCTGTGGCATGTAGGGAAAGGATGGATCCTTGTGCGAAATCTTCAGCTGAACGTGTTTTGCAGAAACAGTCTGAAGCAGAGTCGGCGAGCAAAACAAACTGTCCGTGACCTGCAAAATTCTCTGAACATTGAAACGAACAGTAAATCGAATGTCGAAATTCGAACAGTGCTACCAGAGATGGAAATCGTACAAGAAATCGGTGCCGTGCAGACAGCAACCGTCGAATCAGAAACTGTGGTTCCAGAAAAGAATTCTGCCGAGTCCAGCCGCTTCGAAAATCTCTGCCCTGCTGAGGTGGCAGCCCGAATCCTACGCCAACCGGATGTGCATCCTGGGGTCGATCCCAATACTTCCTTCCGGGGTGGAACTTGCCTTCCTCCAGTGACGCCATCTGTCGAATCAGTGCGAGTGAAAGAGTCGGTGTCACTCCGAAATGTTGCTCGCTCTCAGAAGTCTGGTGTCGACCAGAGGATCAAACTCACCGGAGGAAACAGACTCGCAATGCTGGCGAGACTGTGGCAAGCGTAATGTGATGTAATGTGATATGATAGGGTGGTCCTGTCGCATAATGGCGACAAGTTGTGAATAGAGAATAGAGTCTTCTCTGCTTTAGTTGTGTTTTTGATGATGTAATGTGGCCTTGAGATGTAGGTTTACATTTTTATTTTAATGTGCGTGGATAAAATTGTGCTTTCTTACTGTGTAACTATGTGAAAGTTGATTACAGTAATGAAGTGTAATATGATGATATATGTTATGTGAGAATGCATAGTTTTATTCGTGTGAAGTGTAACTTAAGTGTTTCAGATTATATGTGTGTCCTCTGATGATAAAAGTAGCTATGTAGATGAGATGAATAATAAAGAAATGAGATAAATAAGAGATAACCAGGTAAAGCTACTTGTACTTGTCTCGTGTAGAATCCCTCCAGGTCGTGTAATGGCGACGAGAGTAAGCGATGGGAGAATAGAATCTTCTCTGTTTTATTTGCTTTATGATAAATGTAACTATGTGATGTGGGAATACATTGTTTTATTTTCTTGTGCATAAATGCTGTGCTTTCTGATGTAAGCTAGTTGACTATAACTATGTAAAAATGTTTACAGTAAGTGTTTAGTAGCAGTTACAAGAAAGTAATGTAGAGTGATGTGATGCTACAAGGACATTTAGTAAGTATGAGTTCCAGCGTAATGCTTAAAGAGTAGTCCTTTAGTTTGAAATAAAAAGGGTAGTTTTAAACTCAGTTTAAATATTTGAATTGCTTCTTGTTGCCACGAAGAAGGGCAAATTTTGTGCTTGTATGCTATGTACATAATAATGATTGCAAGTTAAAAGATTATGATTATAATATGCTATGGTAGAAATAATTAGCATTCTGCTTGGTGATTGAAAGATAGCCTTGTGTGATTGGTTGAATGAGTAACTGATGATGGTAAGGTTGAGTAGAGCACCCAATTGTAAGCATCGCCCTGAGAGTTAGTGAGTAAGTTGGATTATAGACTTAGAGGCAGACTCACTGTGTAGCAGGCAGTGGAGATTACATGCAATGGTGGGGCTGTGCCTGATGGTAGTGACGATGAGTTCGTCCAGTCTTAGACCGCTTCCTGTAGGGGTTGTGATGTAATAGACTAGTATAGGATATGGGAATAAGTCCCTTATGCCTTGGGTATGCTTAGCTGAGCAGTAATGCCTAAATTGTTCCAGGTAGCCTAGCCTTGCTGTAATGATGAAACGTGTGCATGTTGGTATGCATTATTATTAGTTGCCTAAGGTTATGATCTGACGTTGCTTCATCTCTGTAACAGTGGCTAGTTGTAAAAGGAATGCGTGCCTGTAAAACACAGCTTAAGTTTTAAGTTGCTGTATATGTTTGGCTTGGTGAATGGGTGAACATGGTTTTGGATTGCAGTAGAAAAGATGGTTTGTGGATATCAAACATTGTCTGAGAGATAGAGTAAGGTAGTATGTATGAGAGTGACTGAGTGTACTTGAAGATGGATTCTTTATTTTGTGGCTTTTGGATGACAAGCTATAAATAGAGTGTGGCCTCAGACTTTATTGTGTGTCCGAGATTCTGTAGAATAATAATGCCATAAAATTGTGTTAAGGTATAAATTCTTCTTAGGTGATACTGTTGCACGAAGAATATAACAGTGTTTAATTAATGTAAGATTTGGCGCCGGAACATGACTACATGTGTTAAGAGGACTTTCTCTCGCTAGGGTTCCGTGCAATTGTTGGAAGTAGAATGTAGTTAAGTATGTGTTGTAGACTAATAAATGGTGTCAGAGTGAAGACACCTGCTTGAGTAATTGTGGCCTATATTAGTGATAAACTGTATGGTTTTGGCCATGCATAGTTAATAGAACTGTAGTTTAGAATTGTTAAATTCAATTGTGAAACTGATTGTACAAGTGAATAAGATTTCAGTTGATTGTCTTATGTTATCAATAATAATGTGGACTATACATCTCAGCTTCCGTTAACGAAGATTAAGAATAGGCTTCGTAATGGCAGTTCTGAACTTTGTTATGAACTTTGGAGAAGGTGCTATGAGTGTCTTGGAAGTGCTATGTTCTTGCATTGCTGCGTTCCTCCTTGTCGAGATATTAGTAATGTATGATGTATGTCATTTGGTGATAACGAGTAGTAGCGATAAAAGAAAACGGAGTACTCTGTTAAGGACATTCCGAATTGCTTTGTTGGTCAGTTCGAGGACCTCCGTAGTTAAGAGTTATTTCGGGCATCTGTGAACCCTTATGACTGACTCATACTCAGTCATTGTACAAGCTTTTATGTCTGATTGGAATAGAATTCGACACGAAGGTCATGTTCTGTTAACGCAAAATTATTAATCTTCTGTTGGTCAGTTTGACTGCCTCGCTTGGTTAAGCTTATTAATTGGGCATATGTGAACCCGAGTGGCAGATTTGTATTCAGCCTTTGTGTGGACTCTTATACGGCTGATCTGTGTGGAATATGTTATAATGGTAATTCTTGATGTCAGTTTCTGCGACATTTTAAGTACAATGCTAAGTAGAATTCATCGGGTATATATCAGGTTCGATCTCCAGAGTTTGTTTTAAATTTCCCAGGGTACTGGTAAATTTAAAAAAGTAAGTGGTGGAGGGTGTAGCGAACCAGGTCGCTACTAGCTGCCTTACTTATTTATTTAAGTGAGGCCGCTATTTTAATTGTGAGTTCATGGGTGCTATGCTTAGCGCAAATCGATGCGGTCATCGCTATTTTTAGCTTCCCATGCATTTTTCAATGGAACTTTCCGCCACGTGCGATTTTTGATTGGTTAGACATCACGCGATGTTTTAGGCGCTAAAAAGCGCTCTCTTGCGGCAAATTAACGCGCAAACCTTCAGTCGGGCTGCAGAATTGAATCGAGTAAGACCTATGCTGGTAGAAATCGTGAATCGTGGTAAAATTGATGGTATTTTCGATTCTGGCAAGTTTTCTCAGGTAGAAGACGAGGTTCTTCCGATGTCTTGTGAATCGATGTGTAATTACGAAGATTTCCGGCAACGATTAAATTAATAATACGCTTCCGACGGAGAAATTCTGGCATCGGCCGACGACTCAATAACTTTCTACAGGACGGAAAACGGTGGATCGGCTGTCCTAAAATATCAATGGGAACAGGGAAGTATAGGCAACCTAATCTATAGAGCTCGAACCTGAACTAGGTGTAATTAGATAAAACTTGTATCGCTATTTTGGTGTAAATATTAGTTGTGGTGTATTCAGTCTGTGAACTGATCGGATAGGTGTGAAATAGTCAGTCTGTGAACTGATCTGATAAAACTTAAGCTAGTCAAGGGACATAGGCGTTTTAGGAAGGCCTTAATAGTGAATCTTTAATATGGATTCTATTTTATCGGCTGTGTAAATAATTGCTAATGAACGACAGACAGTCGCTTGATTAATTCTACAATAAATGAAACTTAAATAGAGAACTGTGAAGTGATTTCTGCTATCGAATTATAATGGACTCCGACGGGGAAACGGACAGTGTCTTAGGGACAGGACAAGAGGAAGATGAGATATGTCCGGGAGAAACCCTTGAGTTGGGGACTACAGACAATACTGATGACTTAGACCCTGCTGTATTACAGAAGCAAATGACTACAATAGAACAGTTTATGGAGCGCCAGAGTAGCATTTTAATCGGTCTAGCCGAAGAGCTGAATCTAGTTTCCATGCAGCAAGCCCAATTAAGTTCCCGCCAGAAAGAATGTGAAACAATGGTGAAGTCGGTAGCTGAAGGTAAAGTGGGTGATGGAGCTTGGGGAAAAGTTGAGGAATCGAACCCAGATAAGCACCCATTAAGTGGGGCTGTTGTGAGCTTAACAGCCACCGCTGACATATGTCCAATATCGGCCCATCCTGAGGAATTTGGTAACCAGAGAAGCTCACACCCTAGGTTAGGATTCGAACCCGCTACCATTGACACCAAAACCCTTGACCTAGGACCCAGCTTTCCTCAACCGCGCTTAAGGGGGCGCGCAACAGTAGAGCCCATTAATTTGGGGGTGGAAACGGTAGGACAGGCGGCGCCCCCGCGCGTCACAGCTACTTAGTCAAAGGTCTTTGGACGGCAGTGGACACTTTTACCTTGGGCATTACCCATTTACGAGACTAACGAATGAACATAAATGATAGGGTAGCCTATACCTACTTAAAACTATTTTTCAAGGTAAAAAAGAGCAAAAAAGTTTTATCCCCTTTGTCCAAGCCACCCTATGAAAACATGGAATAAAGACAGTTAGGTCTAAAGTTCTAAACACTGCCGAAACTAAATGGTATACCCCTCAAAATCTCTAATTATTGTCATGGAAAACTGGAAAAGTAGGCTACAGAAAATCTTTTCAAAGTTCGGGGGCATTGGGACCTCGGGGCTCCTGGACTTTGTCCGTCCCTGTTTATTATAGTTATTTCACTCTGAATACGCAAACAGCTGCGATGGCACATTTCGGCGTCATCCGCAAAATTTCCGTTTCTTAAATATAATTTCCCATGGGCGGAGACCTAGGCCGAGACTTGGGGAGGGGGGGGACGGAAAGACGCGAGATTTTTTGGCGGACGAACGGCTCTGAGTGTCGCCGAAAAATTTCCAACTTTTACCAGCCAAAATTTCTGACGACCTTTTTTTAGTCATCCGGTGAAATCTCGACGAAATTTTCTATTTTCGCCGCCAAAAAGGTTGATGACCTTTTTTTAGTCGTGACGCTCAACGGTTGGGGGGGGGACAACAAATGCATGGGCCGTCCCCCAGCACCTCCATTGGGGGGACCGTCCCCTGTCCCTCCCTAGGCCTCCGCCCATGTAATTTCTCCATTATTTTTCGAATGTTGCAGCATTATACAGCTTATTCGGCAACGTGTTTTATTGTAGTCTGAGAGGACACATTTCCGCATCATCCGCAAAATATATCATGTACGGTAAGCTCAGCTATAGATCTATGGATAACGACCTACAAGGCAAATATCGTGGCCGCTCCAGATTGCAGTGAATTGGAATAGATGTAGAGTTCTACGAATTCTCAGCCTACGCTTACTAAACTGCTAATGTAAACAAGTCAGTGTAATGCAAAAACGACGGGTGTATGCTGTGAGAATTCGCGACACACCAAATCTTCGCGACACACCAACGACACACCATTTTCACGCGACACACCGCCGGTCTATTCGCGACACACCGGTTGAGAACCTCTGCTTTAAGCATAATGCTCTGAAGATGCTTTACGGCCAAATAAGCTGCTGCTGAAGAATATGTCGTTCCCCGTAGACCCGATGCATGGATGGCAAAGAGGGATGCTCTGTAAGAAAGGGACGAGGGACTGCTTGATGTTGGGAACTCCGAACTTGGGAATTCGTGTCTTGTCGTCGCCATTTTCCTGCGACGCTGCGTGCGCCGTGTACATCCCAAGGAAGTCCGAAAGTGACATCTTGCTTCGGTTCTACGGGTCTGTGGAAACTCGCCAGCGGTTACTTTTTCATCTATCCGAGCACCGTTCTTACAAAACGAGAGGCATTACAGAAGTTCTCGCTAACCGTATAGCCATAATCAGAGTTTTCACGTATAGGTTCTATATGTATATATGTGTACACGTACAATACACTCTGTTAAATATATAAATATATAAATATTTCTTATCTCTAACTCCACCTCTGTTCGACTCTGACAGCGCCAGTCCCAAGTCTGGATGCAGAAGGAGGGAGACGCTAATAGTCTTTGTTGTCACACAATGTAGTGTCGGTAAACTTAAACTAATAATTATATACTATAGACGGGATGTATGTACATATACGCGATGAGATAGGCGTAATAAATCAATAATGCGTTTGTTCATATTATGTACATTGTATATTATATACAATAGACTCACATTCAGATGCAAAAATAGCAGCATGCATATAAATAAATTTTATGTGTATACATGTATCTGAGAAACCATATTATTGTATGTTCGCGATATCGTGTACATAATTATGTGAATGCTTGCTATACATGTATAATGTATATTATATTATATGCATAGATGGAGCTATGGAAGTGAGAGGCTCTGCGCTTTTGGATTAAATCTTTTAGGTCTTCGACACGTCGACCGCCGCCCGTACACACACACACACGCACACGCACACACACGCACACACACACACACGCACACACACGCACACACACACACACGCACACACACACACGCACACACACACACGCACACACACGTACACACACACACGCACACACGCACACACCCGCACACACACACACACACACACCCGCACGCGCACACACACACATACACACTCACACACACGCACACACACAAACACACACACACGCACACACACACACACGCACACACACATACGCGCGCACTCATACACGCACACACACACACACACACATACGCGCGCACTCACACACATACACACACGCACGCACACACACACACACGCACACACACACGCACACACACATACACGCACACACACGCACAAACACGTACACACACACACGCACACCCGCACACACCCGCACACACGCACACACACACATGCACGCGCACACACACACATACACACTCACACACACGCACACAAACACACACACACTCACACACACACACACACACACACACACACACGCACACACACACATACGCGCGCACTCATACACGCACACACACACACACATACGCGCGCACTCACACACATACACACACGCACGCACGTACACGCCCACACTCCCGCACACAAACACGCATACACGCACACACGCACCTACACTATTATTGAGTGCGTACGTGTGTGTGCTAATACTGATTTTTTCTTTTATGGTTTTTTCTAAAGTAAATGTCTTGGAGCGACGAGTGGCAGCGGTTCAATCATGCTCACAATCGATCTTTACTGCAGCGCGGCAGAGATAAGGTGATGGTGATAATGATGATGATTATGTTGATGACGGTGGTTGTGGTGGTGGTGGTGGTGGTGGTGGTGGTGGTAGGATGGAGGAGGCGCAGGTGGTAATGGACTGGTGGCTGTCAATGAAGGTGTTGGAGATGCCGTGATGGTGGTATTGTCAATTTTGGTGGTGAAGGAGATTGCGGTGATCGCAGCGGATGTGCTGATGGTTGATGAAGATGAGGAGGATAAGCATACTGTCTGAGATGGATCGGGGTAATTGGGGTGGCAGTGGGGGATGCGGGGGGGGATGGGTGGGTCGGTGGCTGATCAATTTGCAACGATGGCTATACATTACATGTATATCACATTGTTCGCCATTCTCTTGAAGAAAGTAACATTTATCAAGACAGACAGACAGACAGACAGACAGGCAGACAGGCAGACAGACAGACAGGCAGACAGACAGACAGGCTGACAGACAGGCTGACAGACAGACTGACAGACAGACTGACAGACAGACAGACAGGCAGACAGACAGACAGGCAGACAGATGGATATGCACAGACGGATACAGGTTGAGAATTGTCAAGGGGTTGCGGGGGTTCAGTCCTCCCCCTTGTAGTCCTTACTGTCCTTCATACGACCCAATATAAAAATTATAGTAAATTATTTTTTCACGCCCCAACTTGCTTGTTACAGATTTAACGACACTGTCGTATCTCCTCCTTTATCCAGGCTTGGGACTGGCACTGGCAGAGTGGAACCAGTGGCGGAGTTGACACCCAAACTCCAAGTTGGTCATAATTTTATTATATTATACATAGTTAAAAAAAACGTTTTTCCCGGTTTTTATTCTCTCCCAAAAAACGTCTTTTTTTATTTTTTTATTTTTCTCATAGTTTTTTTAATTTTTTATGTAACTTTTATTTATCTATTTACTGTCCATTATTATTTTCCTTGATTTAATTTTTGTCTGAGGATTCCATACGTTTTCACCGTACTCTCAAGGATTCAGCTAACTATAGTGTCATTATGTAATTGCTTAAGTCATCATTTGAGAAATATATGTAGTAGGTTCCAGGTGGTCCCTACAAGAAATGAAATTTGTAAGAGTTATTTTGACATAAAATTCTTGCGCCTATAATTAATATTTATAAGTAACAATTTTAAGTACAAACGTATAATATATAATTAAGTACACATCTATGGTCTTAGCTTCTTAGTAGATTTTAATTTTTTATGTCGATCAGCATGAACTTACATGTATGTGGACTTATGTTTACAATTTAAATTTGAAAAGATTTCAATACCTTTAATTTTTCTGAATTTCTTGTAAAACCAAAGTTATAAGAAACAACGACTGGGGTAAATTAATGTTACTTATACCAATTAATTTGGCCAAATAATAAAGTTGTGCTATTTGCAGATTAAGATAAACTTGCATACGCAAGGTTTTTATGCTTAAATTGAAGTTTCAGATGTAACAAAGGCAAATTATTTTCAGTTTCCGATTTTTTCCCGGTTTTTTTCGTTTTTCATCTTTCGAAAAACGACGTTTTTCCCTTTTTTTAAATTTTACTTTCATCGTTTTTTACACCTATGATATTTTATAGGCTGAGCGCAAGTTTTTTTTACCGTTCTTATGTTGGATAGACAGACAGATAGGCAGGCAGGCATACAGACAGACACACAGACAGGCAGCCATATGGAGGCATACGAAGAAGAAGCACCGCAGACGCAATTCAAATCATCATCAGTGCAATGCACTTATAAATCAAGTCAAGTAAAAATCGGACAAACGCAATTATACAAAGACACATAAGGTCAAACACACACAGACAATCGAACGGTCAGTAAGACGAACAAACAGACGGACTCATAAACCACCAAGACGCACAGACGAACAAAGACGGCTTTTAACGACGGAAATGTAAAACGGTCCTGCGCATGCGCACCGAGAATAGAAACGGAAGTGAGCATGAAAAGCATAAACGGTTTGAAACGGAAGTCGTCTGATGAATTGGAATCTGTGGGTAGAGAAGCGAAGAGCAATTTATGAGACCCCGCTTTGTATGGATGATGTGACCGCGGACGACGGGCAGGTGCGCCCACTAATATTACTTCGACAGTCCTCTATTCAGTCCGCGCGGGAGTTAATAAAACAACTTCCTGGATTTCAGCGGCGGCTCTGCGATTTGAGGCTGGGGGTGTGGGGGGTGGGGGGGGGGGTGGGTGGGCAGGAAGAGATTCCGTGAAGCAGGGTTGGTGTGCATGGTGGCGATTAGATATATTAGAGAGGTATATCCATCAGTGGCGTAGGCAAGGGGGGTTCGGGGGTTAAACCCCCCCATTGGCTCCGGAAAAAGGTTTTTTTAAGGTTATTTTTCCATTTAAGTAAGAAAAAATAGCAAAAAACAGGGTTTCAGGCCATAAAACCCCCTCATCAAAAATTCCTGGCTACGCCACTGATACCCATTGTTGCATCTACGCTGTTATGTGGATGGCGCTAGTTCACCTCGCACGCACGCACACACACACACGTGGTCGTGCACACACATACACACATACATTATGTAATTATATTTAGGTTTTAAATAATTATTAGATATTGCCCGGTAAACATTTGTCCACGCACAGTCGCACACACACATTCACGCACACCTATGCACACACACACACACACACACACACACACACACACACACACACACACACACACACACACACACACACACACACACACACAGAATTATTATTTTTCTCCACAATGCAGATACATACATGTACAAATATGATATTCACAAAGATAAGCATTGCATAATAATTGTATAAGTTTTTGCAATATTATTAAAAATGGAGACGGCACGAAGTCCATTATCGCCTCAGGTGGCAAATCAGAATGATCAGTCGAGCTGAAAGGTGATAGGAGATGTGTTGGATATACAATATACAAGATGTGGGATTGTATATATGGTCTCATGCACTAATCTGCATGTCTAAACGAATGGGAAGCAGGGCGATGGATGGAGATATATTCTGCGTTTCGATATTTTTATGAATAATATTCAGATGACGATGATGTTGAGGAAGAGGAAGAGGAAGAGGAAGAGGAAGAAGAAGATGAAGGAAAAGGGAGAAGGAGAGGAAGAAGGAGAGGAAGGGGAGGGGAGAAGGAGAAGAAGGGGAAAAGAGACGGAGAAGGAAAAGAGGAGGAGGAGGAGGAGGAGAATGATGCAGAAAGACGGAGGATGATGAAGCAAAAGAAATGGAGAAGAAGAAAAAGAGGACGAAGACGAAGAAGAGGATGAAGAAATGGAGAAGAAGAAAAAGAGGACGAAGACGAAGAAGAGGATGAAGAAATGGAGAAGAAGAAAAAGAGGACGAAGACGAAGAAGAGGATGAAGAAATGGAGAAGAAGAAAAAGAGGACGAAGACGAAGAAGAGGATGAAGAAATGGAGAAGAAGAAAAAGAGGACGAAGACGAAGAAGAGGATGAAGAAATGGAGAAGAAGAAAAAGAGGACGAAGACGAAGAAGAGGATGAAGAAATGGAGAAGAAGAAAAAGAGGACGAAGACGAAGAAGAGGATGAAGAAATGGAGAAGAAGAAAAAGAGGACGAAGACGAAGAAGAGGATGAAGAAATGGAGAAGAAGAAAAAGAGGACGAAGACGAAGAAGAGGATGAAGAAATGGAGAAGAAGAAAAAGAGGACGAAGACGAAGAAGAGGATGAAGAAATGGAGAAGAAGAAAAAGAATAAGATGAAGAAAAAAACAAAAGACGAAGACGAAGAAGAACAAGAGAAGCAAATAAGCAGAACAAGAGGAAGAAAAAGAGAGAAAAAATAAGAGCACGATCTCTTCTGCTAATTCCGACAGACGTTCGTGGTGTGATGCGATAGCAACATCACTTTCTCAACCTCGGCATATATGACGTCGAGTGACCAATCCTCTCCAACGCCCTCAGAGCTTCCCACCGACAGCATAATATAAGGCCAGTACAGTAGACGTCATTATAATTACCAGGTATATGAATTTACGATAGCGTGCAGGTTGAGCCGAAATCTTTATCAAAATCTCTGCCTCTGCTGGGACTTGAACCCCCCTAACATCCCCACACCCTCCCAACCCCTCCCCAACACCCCCCACACCCACCCAAAACCCCCCGACCTCTCGACCACTAGACTATTGCACACGCAACGGTCATCGTATATATAACTGCCTTCATCGACCTATATATGTGCAATCAGAATATGTCTGTTCTTCCATCCCTTTCTTTTCTCCCTCTCTGATTCTTCCTTATTACCTTATACTTCTCTCTCTCTCTCTCTCTCTCTCTCTCTCTCTCTCTCTCTCTCTCTTTCTCTCTCTCTATCCTCCTCCTCCTATTCGTGTTACTCCGGTATATTCCACCTTCTTATTCTCCTCTTCGTGTCTTCCTCTTCCACCACCAATCCTCCTTTTTTCCAGTCCCTTCCTCTTCCTCCTTCCTCTCCTCCTCCCCTTCTTCTCCTCCTCCCCTCCTCCGCCTCCTCTTCCTCCTCCTCCTCTCCTCTTCCTCTTCCTCCTCCTCCTCCTCCTCCTCCTCCTCCTCCTCCTCCTCCTCCTCTCCCTCTCCTCCTCTCCCCGCCCAGTTCTTCCGACGGACGTGATCAGGACGTGACAAGTCGAAAGTGGATTAATGGGTGGGAGATGGGATCGGAAGATGGAACGGCTGCATCTTTTTCCAGACACAGACTAAGGCTCTGATGACGACGACGACGATGAAAATGATAATGATGATGATGATGTTGATGATGATGATCATGATCATGACAGTGACGACGATGATGATGATGATGACGATGATAATGATGATGAAGATGATGATGATGATGATGACGATAATGACGATGAAAATGATGATGATGACGACGACGATAACGATGATCATGACAGTGACGATGATAATGATGACGATGACGACAATGACGATGATAAAGATGATGATGATGATGACGACGACGACGATAACGATGATCATGGCGGTCACGATGATAATGATGATGATGACGACAATGACGATGAAAATGACGACGACGATGATGAGGATGACGGTGACGATGACGATGATGATGTTTTTTTTGCTGAGACGAATGTTGTGACTGCTGTCCGGCATCAAAGATGTTCGTTCCATCATGTTTCGTCATTCTATGACGCTAATAGTGATGACGATGATGATGATGGTGACAGCAACGACGCTAATGATGATGGCAGCAGTGACTGGAGTCGACGAAATCGGGAAAAAACAAGCGGAGGTGTGGAAGAAACGAAAAGTGACAAGAGGCGGAGGGAAGGACGCCAGGGAGAGAGAAGGAAGGAGTTAGGAGTTAGAAAGGTTAGGTAGACAATGAGGGGGAAGGAGGGGAAGGGATGGAGAGAGAAGGGACGGAGTGGGAAGGGAAGGAAGAAGGTGGGGTGATGTCGATGAGATTGCGTGACATCTCGTTGCGTTGTATGCTGAGTACGTGAAGCAAAGCGGGAGTTAGACGAGGAAACGGAGAAGACATAGGAGAAGGTGGAGGCGGAGGGTGTTAAGAAGAAAAAAGAAGAGGAAGAGGAGGAGGAGGAGGAGGAGGAGGAGGAGGAGGAGGAAGAAGAGAGTAGCGAACGTGAAGGAGGATGGGAAGGAGGAGAAAGAGAATAATGAGGAAGAGGAATAGGAGAAGAACGAGGAGGAGAGGAGGAGGAGGAGGAGGAGGAGGAGGAGGAGGAGGAGGAGGAGGAGGAGGAGGAGGAGGAGGAGAAGGAACAGGAGTTAGAGGACTAAAAGAAGGAGGACGACGACGACGACGACGACGATGAGTAGGAAGAGTAAGAGAAGGAAAAGAGAAGACATGGCTGCAGAGGAAGCGGAAGAGGAGGAGGAGGAGGAAGAGGATGAGAAGGAGGAGGATGAGAAGGAGGAGGATGAGAAGGAGGAGGATGAGAAGGAGGAGGATGAGAAGGAGGAGGATGAGAAGGAGGAAAATGAGGAGGAGGATGAACCTATTCCGACGTCTATCGGTTAATCGCAAGATGTCGCCAATAACCACGAATACGTCGTATAATCATCTCTGACTCTGTCTCTGTTTCTGTCTTCTCTGCCAGCCCGCTGCCTGCCTGTCTGTCTGTCTGTCTGTCGGCCTGTCTGTCTGTCTGCCTGTCTGTCTGTCTGTCTGTTTGTCTTTCGAAATGACATCTACTGAAGATGGACGGTAGGACGAAGCGATGCAGTGAAGCTGTGAAAGACGGACTGCATAGGGAAAGTTATAAGATGGATGTCATCGTTGGCATTAAATTGGATGAATGGTTGAAGGGTGAGGGTGGAGATGAGGATTATGGCGAAAACATGACGAACCAGAATTGGATTTTCAAACATATTTAATTATTTCGATGTTTGAAGTAACACTGTATCTATATACAGCTTTTCCATCGTAAACCTTTCAGGTGGAAGGAGGCGAAGGAAGATCGAGAGGAGGAGCAGAGCAAGAGGAGAAGGAGGAAAAGAGGAAAAAGAGGAACAGCTAGTGGCGTAGCCAGGAATTTTTCATGGGGGGGGGGGGTTATGGCCGGAAACCCTGGTTTTTGCTATTTTTTCTTACTTAAATGGAAAAATGACCTTAAAAAACCTTTCCCCGGAGCCAATGGGGGGGGTTTTAACCCCCGAACCCCTCCTTTGCCTACGCCACTGAAGAAGAACAAGTGGAGGAATAACAAGAACAGAGGCAAATGAGGACGAATCAGAAGGACAAGAGTAAATTTTTTTAGAGAGAACAATAGCAAACAGAGGTGGAAGACAAAGAAGAAGAACATGCAGGAAGAAGAGGAGGAGGTAGAATTAGGAGACGAGGAATTGGAGGTGGAGGAGTTGGAGGAGGAGTGGAGGAAGAAGAAATACAAGAGGAAGAAAGAAGTATAGGCCTATATATCTACTAGCGCGAACGAAGACGACAAATTGCTTCTGTGAAGAATCGATTCCATCCAATGAAGAACCGGAATGCACAAAATGTGCCATAAATTGCAATTATATATATATATATATATATATATATATATGCACTGTGTATTATATATGCACTTGTATATATATATATATATATGAAGTATTCATTGGTTCATTTATGTAACAATATATATATATATGCATGCATGGAGTAATAATTATTGTAGTAGCATATTATCCTATAGAATGGGCCGTGGAGCTTAATAGATGTTGATTTATACTTACACACACGCATTGCATTCTAACACACAAAGTTACTGATATTGTTTGCTTATATTATAATGTGGTCTTCTAAAATGGAATCATGTGCATGAGTAGAGCTCTATATCATGTAACGTACGCTTGTTTGTGTGGGTGTGTGTGTGTGTGTGTGTGTGTGTGTGTGTGTGCGTGTGTGTGTGGGCGTGTGAGCATAGACAGTGTCATGCATGAGAAATATTTACGGTCCTATAATAAAATACAGACATGAATGTATACGAGTGAAATAGACACAACAGTAATAGGTGCGTGCGTGTGTGTGTGTGCGTGTGTGTGTGTGTCCAACCGCCATAGCGCTATATAATGCCTACGTATGTATGTTGGGTGTTATGTCGGCGAAGGGGTGGGGTGGGTGGTGGCGGGGCGGGGGAGCGTATATATTACACGACTGATGAGCAATGGTGAGCAGTGGATGATTGATGCTTGCCCATCTTCCCGTCCGTTTCTTATTGCTGACTGTATTATAGTCTGTTTCACTGTACCCCATGCAGTAATGCCGACTTATGTAGCCCATCAACTATACCATGCATGCACTGTCACGAAAACTCACCCGTTGCTTTAATATATCACATAATAATTATATAACAGAAATATATTTATTTACGAAATCTAGATGTTTAACTCTCTCTCTCTCTCTCTCTCTCTCTCTCTCTCTCTCTCTCTCTCTCTCTCTCTCCTCTCTCTCTCTCTCTCTCTCTCTCTCTCTCTCTCTCTCTCTCTCTCTCTCTCTCTCTCTCTCTCTCTCTCTCTCTCTCTCTCTCTCTCTCTCTCTCTC